>WSYH01005620.1:0-43093 GCA_036426205.1 Ascaphus truei
TCCTATCTACAAATTAAGATTTATGGTTCAGAGAAGTGTATCACAACTTTGTTGTCCTAATTGCTGGATGTGAAATTATTATGGTGTCTGTATTTCTAAGTTTAATTGGCAGATGGTGGGGTATCGCTTGTTCGTGCAAAGAAACTTTTGTCATAGAATTTCCGTTTGGACCAGGTTCAGCTCCTTCTCGCTCGGAGGCCAACGGAAATTTAGTTTTTGTTTTGGTGTCAGACCATGCCTTCAGGTCTGTGCTTGCTGTTTTTTATGTCGGGCGAATGGGTTGCCAATTTCGATTGTAGTTCCTTTAATCTTACTTCTTTCTTTCTCTCTTTTTTTCCGCCTACTCGCTCTCCCTATGATATCTCCTCGCAGAAGTTTGCTTGGGGCCTCCCATATAGGTGGACTGTGATGTCACCTTCCATCCAGATTTTCACGAAAATATTCCTGATTCTATCCCACCACCTTCAACTCAATTTCGTGGATTTTAAGACAACTAACTTTGTTGAGTTTTCCAGTTGCTTCTCTGGCCTTCCATCCTAAACATCAGTTGCAGCTCGATTTGGTGCATGATACCCACATATATCATGATTCCGCTGTTGGGGGGCAGATCTACGAAAACCATTCTATTGGATACAGAGGTAGTCTAAAATCCTCTTAAGCATATAACGGGAGTCTGTGGTTGGAAAGAAGTGTAACTCCTTCTCATCCCTGTGCTTCGTTAACGTCCGCCAAAGAAAACAAGCAAAAACAAATGTTTCACAACCTATTGGCCTTTAGGCCTTGTATCCACGAGAGCTACTCTACCTTTCGGTCTGAGTGTTCCGTCCTGGTTTTGCACTATCCATGAACTGGTGTAATGTTTGGTTAAAAATCTCCCGCCAGGACTATCCCGCCTTGTGCCACCAATGTCAGAATTGGTCAAATAATCTGTGCCAATAGTCATCCTCCTGGTCACTGGTGCGCATAAACATTCGCCAATGTATGGCTTCCCACGGATGAGTTCCTACCACCACTTGTATAGCGTTCCTGTTTTTACCTTGTTTTGTCATATCTCTTGTTAGACGTTTTGGTGTAGTAGAAAATCGCACCCCTTCCTTTTTTTTATTGCTGGCGTGCTGAAACCCATTGTCTACTGTATATCTGCTATCAATATTTTCGGGGCGCTAATTTGTTAGTCAAAGTGTGGTCTCTTTGCAATATGAGATATCGGATCTTAACCCCTATACAGTCATGGGCACACTCTGCGTTTGTGGGGGCATTTATCCCTTCACATTGTTGGATATTATGGTGGTATCCCTAGGACATTTGTGGACGTTGCTCTTTCTTTGTGGTGTGGGGGCTTGGAAAGAGTTGACCATACCTCTGTTCCTATGTGTCTTCTTGTCCCTCTACTTTTCCTTTTTCTGTGCTCTGTTGGCTGTGCGGAAGCGGGAAACAAAGGGGGAGGAACAACACCGGGGAAACATTGAAGCAACAATAGTAGAACAAATAAAACCTTCGGTGGGGCAGATCCGGGTCGACCCCCCGCTGCCACCAACTGGCTGCCTCCTCCTGGTGGTCCGTCTGGCTCCAGCCGTGGTGGTCTTCCTCCCTTCCGCCAGAACCCCGTCCCACGGTCCCAGTGGGGCTTGCATAGAGCCACCTGAGGGATGGCCCTCAGTTACCCATGTGGAGTCTCCAATGAGCGATGCAAGCGTGAGCTCCCCTCCCTCTCCCTCCTCCCGTCCATGGCAGTATAGAAACATCAGAAAAATAAAACCAACAACCACTGTTTTTTTTTGTGTGTGTTTTTAAACCAGAACTGTTTGTAACCTTAGCGCTCCCTACTTGTGCCTCATTCTGGCTCGTTGCAGCTTCGCCTTCCTGTGAGGGCCATGCACCTCTCCTCCCCTGAGCCCTTTCATTCCTTTACCTATAAATTGTAGACCCTATCTTCTTTCTCCCCCCTGGTCTTCTATTTCCTGTCCCGGGAAGCCCCTATGTCTCTTACTCTGTGTGTCCCTGTCTAGTCCTTTATATTATGACCTTGGTTTGCCCTTTATTTCTATTGTGTGGCCCTGGCTGAGAGCTGTGTCTACACTCGATTGTTGGGCCTGCCGGTGGGTGCTTAGGAGTTGCGACTGCTTTATGCCGCGGGCCTTTATGCCTGTCTCACTATGATGTCTTGTCCCCCGGTCTATGGCCGTTAGTTGCCTCTACCAAGATGGCCGCCGGGGCCATATCGCTGTGCACATCCTTTCCTGCGCGCGCCATTTGGGTCGCCGCCTGGTCTGCGTAGAGGGTGCTTTCCCGCGCTGTCTTCCCTTCCTCCGGCGCCATCTCTCTTCTTCGGTTGCTGTCTTTCATCTGTCCAGGCCAGGACGCCTCCATCTTTGTCCTGCGCTTGCGTTCCACCAATCACGGCCCATGCCTCCGGATCTCGCTTCCTGCCGTTACGGTCCTGCCCGTACAAGGTATTGTGCTACGGTCGTTCTCTTTTTCACAGCTCGCGTCGCCATCGCCACAACCTGTGTACTGCCATTTTGGGAGTCCGTTTCCATTCACTCTTCATTGGGACTTATTGGTGGGGGGTGGCCCAGCACTACTATACATAATTGTAGGGAACACCGCCATTTTATTTAGAAACTAGTGTCCGCAACTGTGTGTAACTTTAGGTGTGTTAAAAAAACAGTTGAACCGCGTATTGTCCATGGTTTAGTCCTGTGTCTGTGGTCCGCCACCTGCGTTCCCGGCTACGTTTAGAGTTATCAACTTCTCTGCCATTCCGCCCTCCACTTGCCGGTTCCTCGCTGGGTCTGTTTCCGGGGGGCCCTCCCTCACTCCCATTTTGTGGAGGAAGTCATCCCCTTCCTCCTGGCTCCATAGAGATAGGCCCCTCCCGTTTCTTGATGACCAGTAGAGCCGAAAGGGAAGGTCCCCTCTATACGGATGGCTCGTCCCGGAAGTAGCCTCGTGACGCTGTTGCAGTTTCTTCTTCTCCCTTCCGTCTAGGGCCAGTGGTGAAGAGATAGGGCCTGGAACATTTGTAAGGTTAGTTTTCGCCTCAACCTTGCAGCCTTTGGTTGCGTGTTCTTTTGGAAATTGCGTTCCCCCGGGTGCGAAAGTATGCAGTCTTGCTATTACGTCGCGTGGCTGTATCTTAGCCACAGGTCTGCTCCGAGAGTCGGTGGGCAAGCGTCCTCAGAAGTCTGGTTCATGATGTCAGGACGAGGAACGCCATCCACGGGTTAGACAATCCTTCTACTTCTGTTACTCCTCCTCAGGGATGCCGCGAGGGACCGTAGTTTTATATGGCGGGATCCCGTTCTCCGTGTCCTCCTCCGCCTCGTGCAAGTTCTGTTATTTGGGGCTGCTGTTATGAAGATCTCTTTGTCTGATTTTCGTATGCTTTTGAGTTGCCCAGCCTTTTTCTCCTCTAGGGGTCCCCCGTTGCTCTCCCCCACTTTTCCCGTGAACCTCCTTATACGGACTCCTGTATTTCGGCCCGAAAGAGTTTTTGCATGTCGTTTGAGCCCGGTCAAAATCACAATCACAAGCCCTCACACCGGCGAACTGTTCCGGCTCCTCCCACCGCATCCTCCTCACGTCGTAGATCCGTACTCCACGGCTGAGCCCGGCCGTCCATATCGGCTCCGGGCCCCCCAAACCCTTTGCCGCCGTCGGAGTTGCGTATTTCTCGTAAATGACCGTTGGTGGTCTTCTTTTTATATTTGTTTGCGGGGGCCTCTCTCGTGTTTTCTTCTCGCTTTATTATGTTATGGTGTCCGAGGTTGAAATCAACTTGGAAAGTGTTATTACTGCTTCATATTGTATTGGCGGGAAGACGGAGCTCTAGCGCTTAAGCATACCATCCACCCTCAACCATCGCGGCATGCGCTTCTACCTGCCTTCCTTTTTTTTATATTTATAAAATTGAAGCAGGGGTCCCGGAGTTGAACTGTGGTCATTTCATCTCGGGGACCCCTGCTTGCCGAGATATTTTCTCCATAGGGGTGCAGTGAGCAGCTTCCCAGCTGGGCTAATGTGGGGAGATTAAAATGGGCAGATTTTAAGACGCCCCAATCATCATGTGGTCCAATAGAATCTGTGACAATCAACCCCTTCCCATGGTGGCCCACGTACCATGGACATTTGGACCTGCAGAGCTGCACAATGCCTCCTACAGAGGTGTGTATCTCAGAAGCAGGGGGTCACCATTGCTGAATCAAAGCTTAGTCAGCTCCAGAACCCCCTGCTTTAAGATTTATATATAATATATATATATTTGAAAGATGTTCTGCTGCTTTTAAGAGCCCTCTATCACTGGGGATTCTCAATACACCTGATTGGCAGTTAATGCTGATCAAGCTCCCTTATCATAGCGCGGAGTACTATGGGAGAGTACTCCCCGTTATCAGAGCTCAGGATACTAGTGAGAGTCTCCCCTATCGAGCGCAGGAGTACTAGTGGACAGTACACCCCTTTCAGAGCTCAAGGAGTACTAGTGAGAGTACCCCCTTCGTCATAGCGCAGGAGTACTAGTTGAAAGTACAGACCCCCTTAAGTCAGAGCGAGGAGTTACTAGTGAGGAGTACTCCCCTTAAGTCAGAGCGCAGTAGTACTAGTGAGAGAGTCTATAGCTGGGGAGAGATCTTACACTCTGTGGAGAGACACAGAGACAGGAGGATGGACCTTATATCCAATAGAACCTTGTTAACTCTATTGATTAGGTTTTGTGCTGCCATCATCCCCTCCTCTTTTACCACCTCCAAATAGAAAATCCTATTGGCTGGTTAAGTGGAGATCTAAATGGTTTTTGAGCTTAATCTGTGCGAAAGTGTTTATCTCTATCCTCTTACCTCACCAGGGGTGGCCACTCCAGGCTCGAAGACCACCCACAGGTCCAGGTTTTCAAGATATCCCTTCTTTCATCACAGTTGGCTCAATCAGTGCTCAGTCTGGGCTTGTTGTCCTTCATCGATGCTGTATCCGTGGCCTACATCCCAACACGTACAATATATACATATGTAGGGAATCTCTCCCTTGAAAGTTTCATGTATTTTGATGCAAGAGCTAAAGTTCACAGCACTTCCAATGTCACCAGTTACTCGGCATTGTTCTTGGAAGCACCAAGGCAGCTTTATATGTACGAGGATGTAACTAGGTCAGATCTGGAAAGCGTCTCTAACTAAGAGCTTTATTATAATGTGACTCTCGAGCCGCCTCTATCCCTTTCAACTTAGGAGAATAAAACTTTCCACAATCCAACTGGGATGAAATGTCTCCATCCTTCTGTCACATACGCGCTAATTAGTCTGTGAAAGCAGCATTGAGTGAGCTATCGCTGTGCAACTTGTACAGCTTAGATTCCTTCACAATTATAACACTGTGGGCAGTTCTTGCATGTTTGTAGCAACAAGCTAGACGAAAGCTCAGCATGAGAAAGGCACGTTAATTTCATCAGAAGAGAAGCTGCACTGAGGTCCTTTGTAATTGTAACAGATCTCACTGGCAGAGTTCACAAGTTGTAGCATTTACTTTAAATTATCTGCACTAACAACTTATCAAGCATTGCCCTGCAGGGGGGCCGGATTCCGGTCCTCAAGGCCACCAACAGGTCAGGTTTTAAGATAACCCGCGTCTTACTGAGCCACTTGTGCTGAAGCAGGGATATCACCTTAAAACAGTCCTGTTTGTGGCCCTTGGAGGACTGGAGTTGGCCACAACGGGTGTCGGAAATGCAAATGGTTTTTATTCTTTTTTCTCCCTTTACAGAATGACTAAGTTGTTCATATAGTCCGTGCTGTTAACAACGGTTTTAAAGAGACTTCGATTTTTTCTGGGCTGATGTGGCAGATCATTGTCTACAAAGTTCTATAACACAATGGTTGTCAGTAGATATATAATGGATAATATTAACAGCAGGGTAGCAGCACACTAGAGATAATGGTTGAGATTTATTATGTCTAAGCTTAAATGGGCCTTAGCGGAATGTAATCTAAAACTGTTAGTAAAATTGTCAGTGGTCTCGCACAGCATGCCCAGGAGTTGGAGTCCGGCTTTAACCGGCTAATACTTCCCACGTAAGATAACGAGTGATGCGCTATGGCCTAGGAAGACCGTATATTATATTTTGAAATATAGTGCCAATATCACAGAATACACCGTTGGAACTGTCACACAAGCATGTTTTCTGTCATCAGAACAGTGATATGTTCGGGAATGAAACGACACACTATCAATCTCCAATCTCATATGGTTAAGTAGGTCAAATGGCTTCTTCCTATGACTTCCGTTGAGATCTGTAGCTTGTTAAGCTCAACAAACCAATTAGATTTTTCTTCTTTGGAGATTCTATGGCGTAATGATTGTTCTGGAGCTATGAAAAAGTAACAAAACTTTTGATCTTAGCTGTCCAAATATTTCCATATATGATGAATTAGCATCCAGCTGGTTGCGAACGTTTGAAAAGAACAACTTGAGTGAATATAAAATTACTATTTTGAGCACCTAAAAGTCATATTAATCAGGCCTCAAACTGTTTCAGTCGTCCTCTCCTCCAAATGCCGCTTTCCTGCACAATGCTAACGTTCCCCCTGTGTGAGTGTGCAAACTCCGCACATTACATAAATGATTTCACAATAACATTCCCTATTTGTGATTACGCTTACTTCAAACAGCATTGTCTGTGTTGGTCAACGGCGAACCAAGTTAATTAAACTAAGATAACAATTACGTGTTAGCCCATCCAAAAAATGGTGACTTTTAAAGACGTCATTCTGCTCTCACCTCAGGTGAAGTGGATTTATTTGGACTAGAAACAAAAAAGTTTTTTTCTTTTTTCCAATACAACTAATTATTAGTGGGCCATCGTGACATATTATTCAAGTGAAAACATGAGTGCTGTGATCTAAAACAGAGGACTGTTATTCCCGATCTGCCCTTCAACCTCTTCTTCCACCTGTATATACTAGTGGTTATATTAACAACCGGGAGTTGGCTGTCCCATACCTGTTCACTTGTTGTACTGGACCTTTCGGTTTATATACTAAATTCTACTCTACCTTCGAAAAACGTGGCGAACCAGCCCCAAAAACAGGGCCAGATTTACTAAAGAGAAGGAATCGCATTGAATGCAGTAAGGGGTTTTTAACAGGGATAAATGTTTCCACTCGGTTTTGCAGCAGGATGACTTTAGACCTTGCACGTACACACACACAACACTTTGAACAAAGCACAGACATCTTTTTTTAATTATTTGAAGTTTTGTGGTTACATTATTGAGTTGTTCCTAATAGTGTTTTAAACTTGTATACATATTATTTATGCATTCCTTCTTTGGTTTGCTATGTTATTTTAGCAGTTCCTTGCTTATTTTTTACCTCATATGGGGTAAACAAGCTAAAAAAAAAAACATGAATATTTGTAGAACCAAAACCAAAAACCCAAGCTGAAATGCGCACGTTCCTTTAACTCAACCGGTAAGGTCCTGTAAGTGCTTGGCTATTTCGTCCTCGTCTTACTAACTACCACTGCACTGATTGCAGAATGTTGCCACCTAGCTTCTAAATACATAAAATAAATGTTACAAATAAAGCTTTTGTCCCTGCTACGCGCAAAAAGGGAACCACATTAAAAAAGGAAAACCGATTCTGCTGAATCCCTGATAATTGCCACATTCACGATTCTCGGAGCATTCTCAACTTTGTCTTTCCCCATTATCTCTTAGCATATAATGCTTCACTGCAAGCCAGGGATTCTGGGTAATGAGCATACAAATGAACTCAGTGTGCCTCACCTTCTCCATTTATAACCATGGATTCCCTAAACGTCCTGCTGTCTTTCACAGCTTTTCAGCACCAGCCTTGGTTAAAAAGTGGCAGAGGCCAGAAAACCTGCCACAGTAGCTTTTTCACCTTTGGGCTCCCTCATCACGTGTGAAGATGGTGGTTTTGCCAGTGAAGCGCTTACGTGTGTATAACACCGGACACAAAGCTAATCCTGCTGAGTAATGTTTTTATTCTCACCATTGTTGGTTTTGAATACGAAAGAAAGGTCACAAGCATTTTTATTCGGCGCTGCTGCCCTGTGTTCCAGTATACGATGGTCCCACGGTCTTTGTATACTTCTGTACTTTGGACCCAGTTCACACAGGTGGAAAATGTAGATGACTGGACCCTCTAGCTAATATGTGTTTAATCTCAGTACTGGCGCTTCCTTAGTAATGTTAGGAACCTATAACAATTGATGCATGTTTATAGAGATTGAGGGGGGGGGGCCTCCTTATTCCCCCATACTGCCTTTTTCTGTGCTGAACAACGGTTGCATTAAGGCTTTTCCTCTCTCTCCTTTGTTTCTTTCCTTTCCCTATTTCATCGATGCCTTTGAGGAGCCTCTTTCCCAGAGTGCAAGCCAAGGGATTATGACCATCTGCAATCAGTGGTGAGTGCTCACTCTGTCCAATAATTAAGAAATAGGAAAGCAATGAAGGAGACATCAAAAACCTGTGAGTTCGAATCTTGGGGCGTGTACGTATAACTCCCTTCATTGCCAGTAAGGTCTGCACTCAAGAGCACACCTGGTAATGAATGCGGTTAATGGACCCATGTAACTGCAATTAGGTAGCACTTACCTGTCCCCAGCACCGCGGAGCAAAAACAAGCACATCTCCACGGAACGTGTGGACATAACTAGCCGCGTTAAAGCTACAGCTGGCCTGCTCCGGAATGGACCCCTGCCGTATAATCCTTTGGTGCCCGTGACTGTAAGCTTTGTCTACATAATGTACATGTAGCCTATGCCCCTGCTATGGGTTTCCAGTCCTGGTAGTTGCAGGGTGTCAGGGTAAATTCCTCTTCATGACGCCAGCCTAGGAGTCCTGCAGCACACTATGGTTATATGTTTATTGTACCATACCACAGGTGCAGACTGTGGCCCGTTGATAGCATCATTCCTGGGTGGGGGGGTTACAGTCATCACACATCGTGGGGTGATGCCTGGTCCGCCCTCATCAGACCTGCCCCATTTTGGCGCAGCGTCACTACCTTCAGCCCCCCTCCAGAGTTGAGTGATAGGGCATTTCTGCCTTATCCCTCGGGATAAGGGGTGGCCCACTATGCCCCATGGCCCCCAAGAGACCTGTGGGGGTCCTAGTGTAGGAACAGAGGCAAAGTCAAGAAGAGGGAAGGTGATCCAGAGTTGATTAGAGTACCTCTCTAGTTAGAACGGAATCAACTCTGGCCTGCCAATAATGGTCATGAGATTCCTTACCTGTCTCTGTCTCCGCCTACTGGAGAAAGTGGGTTTCCTGTGGGGTTCCTCCTTCCCTCTTGACATATCTCCCAAGGATGTGAGCCGCTGCACCACAAAGACCACGAAGCCTGTCCCCCTGCGATCCCATAACAACACGGAGACTCAGGCCCCTGATACCAACAGATGAGCACTCAGACACTCGCACACCCTATCAGGAGGATATCCCCAAGGGGGGGTGGGTGATAAAGTGTGTTACCATATCATATTTTTCCCGCTTGTATAATCACTGTTTGTTAAGTGAATCATTTAATATCTAGAAACATGCGGCGGTAGTAAAAAATAAAGGGCCCATTGACTGCAGGATGGAGTGCAGGAAAGAAGGGTCCCCTGTCTCCCCCTTTTCGGAGTCCCTCCTGGATGTACAGTGCAATTGTACTTTAAGTCTGGAATGTCTGTAATCCACGGTCATCCTGATGCCAGACACAAATAACCAGCACTAGAAGAGAAATAGGGTGGGTGGGAATTGGGGAAAGGAGGCTAAAGAGGAAAGGAGTGAACAACTGCTAAGGAGCACAGAAAAGAGAAAAGGAAACAAAAGGCCAAAAACCGAAGAGTAAGAAGTAAGTGGAGGGTGAGAAAAGGGAAAAAGGAGAGAATGAAAAGGGGTGCCAGAGGTAGGGAAAGGAGAAAAGGAGGAGGGGTGGAACTAGGAGACGACGGACCAAACAATGTCCAGGAGATTATCGAGGGTGATCATAGAGACACAAGGATGTTACACAGTGGAGATGTGGAGCTTAAGATTATAAACGAAGTTATGAATAGAGCAAGAAGGTGAAGAAAGGTGGACAGACACAAGCAAACGAGTACAAGCGCAGAGGGGAGGAGGAACGCGGGTGGACAAGCCAACAAGGGCACAAAGGTGAACAAAGGCGAATGAAGGAAGATAATTTAACGGGTAAGGCAAGAAGGAAGGGGGAAAGGGTATGCCAGGGAAGAGAGCGGAATTTCCACGGGAAGGCAATGAATAAAGGAGGTGTGATGAGTGGGAAAGTCGGCGGAAAGGTAGAAGTGAACAAAAGAGGAAAATAGGAAAAGAAAACACGTCAATGAGGAAGACATATGGGCAGGTGAAACCCGAGAGAGGATAAGAAAAGAATAAGCTATAAGGACAGGGGAAAGAAGAAAGAAGGAAGCCGGTAAGGAGCGATAAAACAAAGAACAGAAAACCTCGAGCATGGTGGAGGGAAAAGGAAAGGCTACAGAAAATGGCTGTTAAGCAAAAAAAGAAATATGGGAGAGGAAACGGGAAAGGGTATGGGGATTAGGAGAGGTCAGAAAAGAGGGAAAGGGATCGAAGGAAAAAATGGTGAGAACGAGTAAGGGGGCAACTGGAAACAGCAAAATGGGTACATAAGAAGAGGGGAGTGTAAAGATAGAAAGAGCGAGCGAGGCGTAGAAAGAGGGGGAGGAATAGCAAAAGAAAGAGAGGGAAGATAAACTTTAGCGGTCGAGGAGGGGATAAAGAACGTAAGACGATGAACGCAAGGCTAGAGGAAAAATGGTGAATAAAGAAGGGGGGCGGAGGTGAAGGCGAAGAGGGGGCAGTCCCCCCCCCCTCGCCATACTGTCTTCTTTGTCTGTTAAGTGTTCACAGCTGTTGGCTCTAAATGAATTATCATACCACAGCACCATATATCCACTTTCCACATTCTTGTGTGATGTCTATTTATACTGTATATCAATATATCGACACCCTGTTTATGCACCTCACCAAATCAATTATGCTGTCTATAGGTCAGACTTCCCAGCACCACCTGGTCAGGTTAAGGATATCGTAGACTGAGCCACTGTTTAGGCCACTGAAGTCAGAGACGATTGAGCCCCTTTCTGAGCAGAGATATCCTCAGCACCTGCCTGTTTGGTGGCCCTTGAGACTAGTTGGCCACTCTCAAAGTCGCTTGGCTATTGGGCTTTGTCATTGACCCTCCTTTTTGAGAGACTGTGCATGATAAAAAAAAAGGTATTGCCAAATCTCTGATCATTAAAGTTCACCCAATATTTCCTTAAACAAGGTCAGTTTAAGTGTAACACATCTTTTCCCAGGCTGTAAGATCTATTAACCGTATCAAAACAAAGATGTGTGTGGTTTGATATCAACATTGTAAGCCAACTCTCTTAGGTTTAGGTATTCATTACAATAGCATGAGCCAATCAGACTGCTATATTTCTAAAGGTTTAGTACCCCCTACCCCGTGGGGCAGTTACGATACCATGCTCCTGTTAATCACACCCCGCAGATTTAGGAAATGAATGATGTAATAGCATAAAGGCAGAGGTACCCGGGATGTAAAGAACATATTTGTCCTTGGGAAAACCGGACTAATTTTGGCGCATGCGTGAGCAGGCCGGCGCTGATAAAACCAGAAAGAGCCTAAAAAACCGCGACTGTCCGGCTGCCCAGGATGTCTAGTCACCCATGGCCAGTCTTGAGCCCTCTCCCACCGTTTTCTGTGGGTTACCAGAAATTGTCTATCTACTAATTTTTCAGTCTGCTGCCATAACTTATCTGCTGCAGTATATTGCTACAGTAACCGTACTGTTTCATGTGTTGTTTGCTGCTTACTATATAAGATAGTTTTCACTTGTACTACTACTCGTGCCCAACAAGAAAACCACACAGCAATATGTCTATGTTAACTTTAATGTACAAAAACCTGTATGCTCATTAATCAAGAAGAGGGTTCATACCGAGAGAGTTGACAATGAGGACAGATGGGCATTCATATTAGACAGTTAATTATTATTGAGAATATGTACCAAGGTTGCTGAATGCTGTATCCTGCACCTATTAAAGTGCTGATTCGTATCAATATCCAATTTCTCCATTGTAGAGGAGGCCCATTCACAGTATCGTAAATAATCTATAGCTGTAATTACACTGTTCTATTGTAGCTTTTAATACTCGGTGTTTCTCAATGCTGTAAAGATGTAAGCCCTTATTAACAACATGAACCTCATTCACTAAACTAGCCTAACCAAGTTTAGTTGTTGGTCATGGTGCCTTGATGCCGGATTCACTAAAACACATTTTTGCAGCAACATACCTTCCTCGATAGTCACAATAATAACCTAAAAACCATTATCTATGAAGCAAGCAGGCTGGTGGTTGATGCTGGTCAGAGGTGAATAACTCTCCGATCCCACCACGAGAAAGAATGACATGAGAGGTAGATTATGTAAAAAGTGGAAGAAACCATTTTAAACGATGTGTCAGTGCTGAGAACGCCCCCATCCTCGCTGTGCCCTTTGCCTTCTGAAGTATTTGCAGGCATAGCCAAATGTGATTATTGAAGCAATCGCCTATTGCACCTGTCTGCACACACATTACACTGTGCTTGTTTTCTGTATTGTCGTTGATTATATGAAGGCAGGGAACCATTCAGGAATTCCTCTTTACCCCAAGATGTCTACGGGAGAGGGTTATGGTGGAATTGGGGGTTGTTCCTGCCACAACGAATAAGTAAGTCCTGTCCATGATGTCCTCAGTACTGACTGACTTGATACAGGAAGGTGTATTCCTGTTGAAAGCGCTTAAGTAAAAATAATAGAGAGTTTGACACACAGTACTGACCCTCTAGCAAGTGGTGTTATTTTTTAACTTGTACTTTAATGCATTGTATTTTGATACTCACTTCTGATGCAGCAAGACTGAACTCATTGACTCATAATATTTCTTTCTGTACTAAGGACAATGTATGTGGGAGGTAGAATCCAATTAAATGCTCCTTTTTTTTTCTCTCTCTCTAAAAAACATACTTTTGTGATAAAACGATTGGACCCTTGAATTTTACCAAGAACACCAAATCCAGACACATGTTGGAATTTGGTACAAGACCAATAACCCCAGAAACAAATATCAATAGGAAGTTATTTTTTTTAACTATCTATTACAACAATCAATAAACATTATTATTGGTAACTTGTTGAAACCATTGATTTTCCAGGTCAATACCAGGTTACTGGAGGCAGGGGGAGGGGTGGAATTTAGTCTGTGATGGATCATAACCGGCATTGTTTTCAGGTCAGTCTTGTTATAAGAAAACAGGACAAAGTCACTTAGAAATTAAACATGATAGGCAGAAAAGTTAACATAAGGTAATACTGTCATAGTGGCTAGTTAGGCTTTATCCTTGGGAGTAGGCCTCACCTTTGGAGGACAATCCTCATTTTTTAGCTTCTAGCTTCAGCGATCTGTTTTGGGGAAGCCGGACCTCATCCATTTAAATGGCTTCATTGGATATTGACTTTCGTATCGGTCCTAAACCAGAAAGAGTGAGGTTATTGTAGAGGAACTGGTTTTACTACTTACTACCTAGTTGGGAGCCAGTGTTTGCCGGGGAACTCCTACAGTATCAAGTCAAAGGGAGTTTCATGCATAATAGCACCATAATTTGGCATTATCCAACATTTAAATCAGCTAAGATAACCCCACTGTCTTTGAAGTCAAAGAACCTGTGTTAGACTTTTGGCCCAGGTCCGAAGAATGTCCTCTCGCTGTTTATTCTGATTGCAATCTCTTCAGTTCAGGAACATTTTTCCTTTAATTATATTTGCAGCACTGTGCTCCATGTGGTGTGTATATATATATATATATATATTAATATATATATATATAGTATATATATATATATATAATATCAGAAATCGTTTAGTCCAGTTTGCGATAGTGCAGAACTAAATGAGTTCGTCAGTATCTAGGTTGATAACCTTTTTCTCATATGGACTACAATTTGTCCATAGAAAAGCTTTCGAGAGTTCTCCTCTCTTCTTCTTCAGGTCAAGCATACTGTATCACAAATATATTATATGTGTAATATAGTATTGCTGACCTGAAGAAGGAGGAGACCTATATAATATATAATGAATAATAACACAGATGTGTACGTTCTTCTGGCCTGTAGAGTATTGGTTCCCCACACCCAAACCTTCCTATGTGAATGTTACCAGCACCTGGAGGCTTAAGGTTCCATTGATTTCAAGCAGGCACTGCCACAAGGATCAGCAGGAGAGAAAAGCTCTCTTTCCTGAAACGGTTTCCGCATCTGACACAAGCGTGACAAAATGCAGAAGAAGTTTGCAATATTGTTTTTCTTTTTATTTAAGTGACTTGTGCTCGTCTTGGTCATATAGAGGTACAGATTACTGTAGCTATCATTACGTACTGTAGGATGTATAACTGACAGCATGTAAAGGCTTTGGAGTGTGATGAAGCATTACACCTGCTCAAGAATCAACACATCTAGGGGTTAAAGCTGCAGTTCAAGCATATCCTACTGTGTGTTTTTTTAATAATCATTCTGTACTATGAGAAAATACTTTGTAGTATTTAATAAAAAAATATTTTAAGACTTTTTTATGATTCTAATGTATCAAGCATTTTTGTTCCTATAGGCAACCATTTACAAAGTCACATCCCCCCTTCTGAAACAAGCATCCACTTTTGAACCCTGCCCTCTCTCTAGCTTGAACCAATTATCTAGTGCCTACTGTCCACCTATCTTCCTCACAGAACATGTCAGTGCAGCGCAGAAGAAGAACCCAAGATGCATTTAGGGAACCCCTAGCTGAATCTTCGCTGATCGATACATGAGAACGGAGATCGACAACTTAGCTTGTTATGTTTTGATATTTCCGATGCAATTTTGAATTTAAAAAAAATGAAACACAGCTTGAACTGCGTTTTTAAGGACAGAGGTGTGCAGCCGGCAAAGAACAAGGGTTCTAGAACCAATTGTTCAAATATACACTATTCCTCTTCTTTTTTTTTTTTTTTTTTAACGCAGCAGTTCCAAGCATCTCCTACGGTATTTTTTTAATAAATCAATTTCTACTATGATGTAAAAACCTGTAGCATTTAAAAAAAAAAAAAGCTGTGTGTGCTGTGCACGCGCATATAAGTGAAACTTCTTTGACTTTTTTGTCACGAAATTGACTTATAACGCGCGTGCGCACACTTTGTCAGTCAGTTTAATGTGTCAGTGAGTGAGTAGGTATGTGTGTCAGTTCAGAGAGTACATGTAATCTGTGTCAAGTATGCGTGTGTGTTTGTTGGGTTGTGTTTCATCAATGTGTGATGTGTGTTCAGTCAGTGTGTGCCATGTGTGTCATTCAGTGTGTGCAGGTGTGTCAGTCAGTGTGTGGCATTGTGTCAGTCATTGGGTGCCTGTGGCCGACAGTGTGTGCATGTGTGTCAGTCAGTTGTGCATGCGTGTATGTGTTGTGAGTGTGTGTCAGTCCAGTGTGTGTGGAGTGTGTGTCATCCAATGGTGTGTGTGTGTGTGTGTGGTGTGTGTGTGTGTGTGTGTGTGTTTGGGTGTGTGTTTGGTGTGTTGTGTGTTGTGTGTGTGTGTGTGTTTGTGTGTGTGTGGTTGTGTGGTGTGTGTGTTTGTGTGGTGTGTGTGTGGGATGTGTGTGGGTGTGTGTGTGTGGTGTTTGTGTATGTGTGCCGAGCACGCGCGTTATAAGTCAATTTCTGTGACAAAAGTCAAAGAAGTTTCACTTACTATGCGCGTGCACAGCACACACAGCTTTTTTTTTTTTAAATGCTACAGGTATTTTCTCATAGTAGAGAATTGATTTATTAAAAAAATACACGTAGGAGATTGCTTGAACTGCTGCTTTAAAAAAAAAAAAAAAAAAGAAGAGAATTTTGAACAATTTGGTTCTAGAAGTTACTGAGGTGCCTGCGGCATTAACCCGTGTCCACAGAACCAGGCCCACCCAAAGGTGTGTGGAGCAGGCTTAACACAGGTGTGTTTGGCCGTTGATTGCACGTGGTACCTTCTCCTGCTCTCAGTCAAAAACAGGAACAATCCAAAAGATGTTGATCCTTCGGACCACAGAATGACCCACGACTGCATAACGGATCCTTTCCATCCGCCCACTGAGGGATCTCCACACGGGAGTGTGTCCCGGTAAAGTGTCTTATTAGGGGAGTCCAGTGATCTGGTCCCAGACCAACAGGGGCCGTTGCGAACCACGTGGATTACTCAACCCGGTACACTACCTTCTGTAAGCTATGGGAAGCATCCTTATCTAAGGGCCTTCTGCAGCAGCCACAAGATACACGTGGTCGCGGCCTAGCTGTGGCCTAAGGGGTAAACCTGGCCTGATTCTAGAGGGCATGCTCCATGGACCACTACCTCTCTGGTGCTGCTCTCCTCGACTGGCGCGCGGTCTGAAGCGCGCCAAATGTATCTATCTCCGGCAGGAGATCTGGGCGGGATTTATTGGGCTGCTGTGGTCACATGCCTCTGTCTCCCAGAGCACATGCTGGGAGATGTTTCCCCTATTGGAGCCCTTTCAGAGGCCGCCGACATTAGCTTCTGCGCCGGATCCTATCGACGTATGCGGCATATAACAAAATGGGCGCCCTGTTCCCGGCGTCCCGCCTCTGAGCTCTGGATACCGGGGTGCTCCCACTAACTGCGGCATCTCCCGCGTAGCCTCCCTCCTCCCCTACTCCCGCATCAGCGGTAAGGGGCAAGGGGAGCATACACCGATATTCATATATATTTTGACATTATGCTGCTGTACCACCATATAAACCCCAAAATAAATTGCAGTTGCCATATTGTCACTTAGACAGCGCGTCGATCTAGCGGGAGTAATTGTTTCCAGGTGTCATGCCGCCTTTGTAGCACACATTCCTGGACTGTCTCAGTATCAGTTATATTACTTCTGTGTTAATATAACATTAGTTAGATATTTTATATCTCATGGCATTAGAATACCTGGTCTCTTACAACCTATACAATTAATTAGGCCACGGAATAGGAATAATCATTTGCACAACATTACATGAGGAGAACGCTTGTTTTTTGAAAAGTTGCTATATGGATAACATTTTTCATTTTTTTCATTACAGGCAAATCATTGTTACCATGTCCAAAAATGATTAATGTTCGTTTACATTAAAACATTAATACAGGATTTTTGCCGTTATTGGAGCTCATTTACCATATTGGAAGCACCCAGTGCAAGGCAGCTCAGAGAGATAGGCTCCATGGAAAAAAGACCTGTACATTATTACCAAGCATGGAACAAGTATACAGAACAAAGATTGGTTCGTCATGCAGGACGGGCTCAAGGAAAAACGCCCAGCACTGTAGGTGAATGTGCCTATGTAAAGGAAACTGTCAAATGCCACCCTCTTTGTCATCAATTTTGTAGATATAAAAGTAACGGTGGGACATGCATCGGTGCATGTCACGAGGGGGGTAGCAACTCAGTCCATCAAGGGCCAAACACAGGTCAGGTGTTCAGGATATCCCTGCTTCAGCGCGGGGCCTAAGTCCAAGACCAGCCACCTGATTGAAGCCACCTGGCTGTGAAGCAGGGAGTTCCTGAAGAAAACCTGACCTGTTGGTTGGACCCTTGAGCGTTGGGAGTTGGCCACCCCAGCCTTACACATGCCACCAGTGAATTTAAAAGCATTTGTAGTGTCTGATACAAAACAGAATGTAGCTAAGAAAGCAACCCTCCCTGCAGGTTCTAGGGAGATGACATCGGGTACGGCGCGTTGCGATCCGGCATGGTTTTACCGGACGCAGGGCGCTGGCTTCAGGTGGATGGGCCGATGAAAGTAGCAAGGATGAGGAATAATGGGCGCCAGGAAATATGTCATTACAGCGATTTGATTCAGGTCCCCCAGTTCGCCGGGGACCACACACCACAGTTTAAAAAGGTGTACTGTTTTTATTGTAACGGTGCTGTATGCGCTTCCATGATGCCCACTCAACACTCAGAGGGAAGGGTATATCTTCTAGATCTAACTGTTCTGAGAAACCCGGGCCATTGCTCCTTTCTGAATATCCCTCTCTATTATCACAGGATGCGAGGGGCCCCAATGGGAATTATAAAACAGTCCTGTACAAGAACCCCAATACCTTTTGTGGTGCAGGAACTGCCACCTCTGCAATGGAAGAGGACTGTTAACGCTGATCTTACGGTTAGGAGCCGATCCACCGACACCCAGGAGTACCGTTACTGAGGCCCTCTGTAGCATGCCGTTTTAATTTACTTCATATTTATATTGGACGACCTAATTTCTTCTGGGGGCTACTAATAACCAGGGGTTTACTGGTCCTTTGCTACAACTTAATAAAGTAGAGGCGGGGCATGGTGTGTACGACTGTCCCCTGTATTATGAACAGCCCTATCTCTCCTCCGGAGGATCTCTCTCTTGTCCTCCTGGAACCTACCTTCTCAAAAAATTTTCCCCTCCCTATGGTTTTCCTCGGGAGTCATGATCCATGGCAACAAGAGCTAAACAAGACTTGGACCTTTAGAGAGGGGGTACAGAAGCGTTTGAATGCCAGCGTTACCAGTTTGATTGTATGCAAGTGTTATTCACTGGGAAATAAGCAAGAAGATAGGGGGGAAAAGAGATCCATGGTGTTGCTAAAAAATCCTAGACAGTGCTATCTGCGGAAAGTATATATAAAGACTGTTTTAAACTTTTAGAGATAGATAAAATGCGCACGGATGGGAAACGCGGCAGAGGATCTGCTTTTTGTTTTTTTCCTTTATTCCATTACATATGAAATTTTATTCCATTGCATCCAGCCACCTGATTGTGCAGTGAAGCTGCTTCATCTTTTCATTGATTTTTCTTACATTGTCATGGGCACATTGCAAGGCTGCTTTGTATACTGGAATGTTTAACATGGCCTCACATTGTCATTCTGCCATAAACATCATAACACATCCCGTGGGGGGATGAATCAAGTGATCATGTAACAAAGTGACCGCTGATCACATCAGGAGCAAAACTCAAACTTTTCTCTTATTATGTTTAACACAAAGACATACATGGAACGTAGGCTGTTTAGATAGTTGCAAAAAATATGAACCAGCGTATATAAAACAAAAGAAGAAAAATCTTGGCAGCCCAAAAGATTTTGATGTGAAATAAATACCGATAATATTTTAGGGAAAGCACATGAAAACCATGTCATGCATCTTATGTGATCCTTTTTATGTGTCTATCCTTGTATCTAAAGCGCTCCCCACGGCTCTAAAACCTTTATCACTGCCACCACCTCGGGGGGGGGGGGAATGCCCTTCCCCTCAAATCGACTAGAATCCCCTCTCTATCCACCTTTGGACCTTTCTTTTAAAAACGAACCTCTTAATGAAGCCTATGAGGAAGTTCCGTGGATGATACTATGCACCTCATACTTCGGCCTTGGCCCCTTGCCAGACTTACATAAGACAGTAAGAGGGCGTCTGGTGAGTAAGTTTTTCCTACTTACCACTAGATGCTAAGCTCTTCGGGGCAGGTACTCCCTTATTACTAATGTTAATTGTTGCCATTGCGCGTCTCACATTATGTGCTATATTATTAGTCACGTGTTATTACTGCCTGTGATGCGCTAGTACATTGATCGCGCCATTATCAATAAAGATATACACAGTGGTAATGAATAACAAGGCTTTAGATGCTCCTATAGCTAGAATGGTGACGGACATATCTCATAGAATCAGTACGTGACTCTAATCTCAGAATCAATTCATACGCATATACTTAAAACAAACTATACCAACAGTTTGCCAACGCTGCGCAAAAAAATAATAACTTTTATCTCGGTACGGGGCCTCACAATCAGGGGGGTATGGCCTGTAGAACCTGGGTGCTAGCACCAATTGTTGGAAGAGCTCATAAACTGTGTGGTTGCAGGCCTGGTGCTTCACAAAGATGAAAACTGTGATGGCAATATAACGCCAGTTATATCCTTTGTCGGTTTATCTCACACACTCCAACCGGTGTTAAATTCTGCCAGCTGGGCTCTTAATCTTATCTGTAGTAGCCTCTGTCTGCCTGCTTACCTGCCCTGTCAGATCCTGGTCTCTGAGGGCCCTGCATACATGCACGGTCCAGGCAGCAGCTCTCTCTCTATGCAGTTCTTCTTTCCTACATGGACTCTTGTGAAGGATGGGCCTGACACCCTCACTCCCTCTGCTCTTTTCCAACTGTCACAAATGTTCATTCCAGTGGCTAAGAACAGTCAACATGGTCCAGTGGCATGTAATTTTAAAGGGGCCATGTTCTATCTGACAGCAGGAACAGGGTTTAATCCTTCCCATGCTGTGAAATTGTGATGTCACCATAACCAGGATAAACCAACAATACATGTATCTAATCTAACAATTAACTCCTCTGTAGGTAATAACATCATAGGTTTACAGGTACATCCGACACTCAAACAGTTTTGACAGATGGCTTCTTGTTAGAAAGTCGACAATTCTAAATAGAAAATGCTTATAAGCGTCTTACGACATTCCAGTGACGATGCAGGCTTTAAGGGACTAGTGTATCTAATCAATAAAAAGCATAATAATGTACTACATCTCGAATCATCATGGACGTGCTAATCAGTCTATCATTACCTCCAACCCCTTGAAGAGGTAAGGAAAGATGATTTTCAATGACGTGCATTTAACAGAAGGGATGTCGCCTAAAACTGGAATTGGCAAAATCTTGTTTTTAATTAGGCAGTTCTTAACTACGACCGAGAGGGTGTAATTCCAAGGAATGATTCTATGGGCAGGAGTAACAGGTTCACATATCCCTTTCAGGCCAGCACGATTTCGTTTTCTATGGATGTTATCCGCCCTATTTTTGTGGAGGGCAATCAAAACACATTATTCTGAAAAGATGCAAAGAATACCTCCATGTCTAGGTATACGCTCACACACAATATACTAGGGCAATGTATTTTACATGGCATATTTAATTATTCATATTGATTAGCAGGTTAAAGATCCAGGAGAATGATTAATATCAGGGGAAGAATCAAGACAATTTTCAAACAAATTAATACAAATAGTTTCACTTTTCATCCAGTCTCCCACTTGTATTTTCGTTCCCAGTATCCAGGGCTCTTTGCTCCAATGTGCTGTTGATTTCAAGGAGTTAAGAGGAGTTTGGGGAGGAGGTACATAACAGACGTTTCACAATAAAGATATGTAGAGTGGAAGAGGTAAAGTTCTTATGGTAGGGCAACCAAGAGGTAAACCTGTCGTCAGTTGAGGGTCCCAGTGTTAAGAGCTATAGTTTCATGGATTGAAGTGTAAACAAATAATGAAGAAAGTGCATTTGTTTGTTCAGGACTAACTCTGTCTAATGGTTTAATTAACCATGATGTGAAAAAAAAATTTCAGGATTGTTTGTTAGAATATACCGAGGATATTTTGAATTGCCAGGGGGCGTACCAAATACAGATTTACAAACTCATTTTCTCTGGGGGCCAGAAAACTCTCAGAGAGAAAGAGATACTTGTGCCAAGCCGTCACAGGACTATGTGTATAGTATATTGTACTATGTACAATTATAGGATATTGTTATAGAGTTTTGCTGCATGTGGCACATAGTATTACGGTGGTAAACCACTGATCTGGGATGATTAATTCAAGGACGTGACTATGAGACTTTTTCTTCCAGTAAGGACTATGGTATTAACAAATAATTATTGTGGAACCCATTCTTATATACTGTTATTGGAACATGTACTTCTGCATGATTTTATTTTTATTCTTTTTGACACTACCTTTTGTCACTATCCCTGTAGCGGGGCTGAGGGCTATTTACAGGGCACTCTCTTCTATATTACAGATTACCATTATAAGATCAGTCATATTCGTTAACAACTCTTAGAGGACTTAGAGAGCCATGTTTAAATCCGTGAATTCTAAGCGATGCAAAGTAAATAATATATTATGTAATAAATTTATTTAGAAGAGCGTCACGATCATACAGTACATGTAAACAGTGTAGAGGCTTGTTTAAAGACTTGGGGTGTGATTCCGCTTACCCAGCCTACCATGGCCCAGGGATCTGGTTATGGCTGATTTCGAGGGGGTTGAAGGACAAAGTAGATTCGGGATGGGGCCAGTCTCCTATTTGGGAGCAGCAGAGAGATAGCAGGTCGCATTGAGAACATGGGCAGGGTAGGCAATGTTCTCATTTGGCTGGTTTGTAATGCCAAGCCCTGCTTGCCTCAAAATAGCGCTTCTCTTCTCCATAATTGTTCTCTTAAAATTTTCAGGAAAGACCCCATCTTATGTTTATGCCTACATATCTACCATTTTTGGTCCACTCGGCTTACATCTCAAAAACTGACGTGGTGTTTTAAGATGAAACGGGCAGATTTTCTGAGGTAGACCACTACATATCATCTTGTATTTCTCACGGGAAGCACTGTATTTGCAGGTCTCTCAAGCGGTCTGGGGACAAGGGACAATCATGGGGGGAGGGACAAGGGTGTGATCGGCAAAGCGGTGCGGGGGTAGATGGTCTGGGAGGGGGAGGATGATTCGTCCTTAGGGCATTACCGGGGGGTTGTAACGCCTTCAACAGAAGGGATGTATGTATCCTCGAAGGTGATGGTCAAATCGAGGGAGTGAGAGGGTGCACGGGGAAGTGGGGGGGTGGGGGGGGGGTATGAGGGTTTCAGCCATGGGAGAAGAATAAGGCACAACCAGGTCACCCCCTGCTCCTGCATCGGGAACATACAGGGCAAGGGTTCCAAGCAAAGAATAGAAGCCACGCGATGTTTCTCTCAATCTATCCAGAGAACACCCATGCACCTATCAATCTTCTCATGCGCTCTAAAAGAACATCCCATCTTGGCCTTCCCATTTTGCAACCTGTATGCTCTATGGATGGTCGGTAATTTCGATACCACTAAAAATCCAGCATTCGCGCGACAGAGATGTGGATCTCTGTAACAGGAGTGGCTGGTGTCATTAAACGGACATTGGTGTGGGCTGGGTGATGGCGGAAAGAGCAGGGGACTTTGGGTTAGAACATCGCAAAAAATCCCCAAACGGGGCTGGTTGATGGGGGCATGACAATGAAAAGTCCGGAACGTTGAATTTCGGCTTCATGGGTGCTGGGGAGTGAGCAGTGGACTTCGGGAAGAACTTGGGCATGGCTGGGTGCTGCTGGAGGTGAGCAGGGGACTGTTGGGATGAACATCAGGGGGCTGGGTGCTGGAGGAGGGAGCAAGGGGACTCGAGACAAACATCGGCGTTGACTGGCTTGATGAACTGGAAAAAGTCCGGGACGTCGAATTTGGATTGCGGTTGGGCAGGGGGGCACTTCTGGGGCATGGCCATGACTTGATCATGGTTGATTCGCCATTTCTTCTTCTTGTACAAAGGGCCAGGCCTTTCCTGGGGAAGCCTTCAAGACCTTTTCTTTGCACCTTTAGCTTTGGCTTGGAAAACAGCTTCCGACTTTTGCTTTCGTGTGGTCAGCACAGCAGAAGAAAAAAGCAGGTTCATGCATCCGTTAGAATTGGAGTTGTAGAAGTTAATCAATGGATGCAGGATGGAAAAAATTGCCACAAATACCGTATCTGTACAAGAGCTCGTTCAGATTACCGATCAGTGTGGCAGATATGCAATGGTCACCTTTTATGCAATGTTGTCCCTATTTTAATTTTTGGCGGGCATGGGAACTGGACTGCAGGTGTTAAACGTGGGCGTTTACAATATACATCGAATACATGAATACCATGGAATGTACAATCCCTGTGCTTGATTTATTTTCTAAAGCAGCAAAGCAATGCCAAGGAAAGGATATTTCAAAGGATTATCAGCAGAGAATACAGGATACGTACAAGAAAAAGTGTAACGCTAGGCCTGCCCACAGCCAGACGGACCCCGGGAATGAGGGGAAGGTTAAAACCAAACAAAACTACAGCAAAGGCGTTGGCCCGGCCGGAGTGTGGAGGTAGCGTAGGTGGTCCCGGGTAACGTAGAGTGTGTTTAAAGGTACGGACTTTAAAGCTACGGCGTAGCGAGTATAGAAGTGTAAGTTTGTATGCCAGGGTCGTGGGTTGAGAGGGCCAAGCGTACATCGATTGTCCGTTAAGCGGGTTAGTTGGAGTGGAGAGAGAGAGCAGGGTAGTAGTTGTCTGTGTGCCGTGTGCAGGGTGTAGAAGTATGCAGCGTACGTAGAAAAGTCCAAAGCGAGGTCCAAAGGTTCCAGAGAGCAAGTGTAGTAGAGTCCAAGCAAAAGGTCAAATCCAGGGAGGTCAGAAGAATCTCCAGGGACAGGAGCAAGAACTGAAACGACAAGAGAGGCCATGGGCAACAGCAGACAGCCACAAGGTACAGAGCTATTAAAGAGCAAGAGGAAAAGGTGAAGGGGGATTATATAGGGGGCTGGGACCAATCAGAGAAAGGGGAGTGGAGAAGGCCCGAAGAAGAACCTAATAGGAGACCGAGATGTGAAAGTTTGGAACAATGGGAGTGACAGAGTGAGGGGAGGAACGGAGGAGTGAGCAAGGCAAGAACCCAGATAGAGGAGAATGATAGAGGGAGTGAGTGGTCAGAGTAAGGGGAGGATTGGAGGACGGAACAAGGGACGGGGACAGAAAGGGCAAGGAGGACCTGAGGAGGCAAGGCTGATGGAGAAAGGGGCTTGCAGGGCAATGCGTTGACTACGAAGGGGGGAGAATGGGGAGGAAGGCGTGCCGGGAGGATCCAGGAGCCGCAGACAGAAGAAGGGGAAGGAGCAGAGGGACGGACAGGGGAAGGGTCAGGTAGAAAGAAGAAGGAGGAGGCGCGCCACGCCCCCAGCTGACGGGGAAGGACTGGGGGAGGAGGCACGCAAGGATCGATTGGCTGCCAGCATCAGCGGACGAAGGTACCCGGCGTCCAACCAATGGCGGCCTGGGTGCAAGGCGCCCGTAGGGCTGACGCTGTGGGCTGGAGGCGCGGGGAGGGAAGGGCAGAAGGCCAGGACAGAGCGGGGAATGCCCCCGGGGAGCCAAACGGCTGAGACAGAAAAAAAGGAAACAGGTAAGGAGCGCTGGTCGCGGGTTATACCGCAGCGCGGGGATCCTTTACAAATTGAACACGGAATTTAAAGATCCAACCGCTGGTGAGTTACTTCGGGACTGACCGCGTTTTAGCAAAAGCAATGTCAGACTATCATGCCCATGGTAAGGCCAAAAGTGTAAGCGGAGTCCCCAGTCAAACAGAGTAAGTATTTTATTTTCATTCTGGAAATACTGTGATACAGACTTATAAAAGCTGTGTATATCCAAATTATTTTTTTGGTTTACTTGTTCTTTGCAATTCGATCGAGCAAATATTACTGTACACTTTTAGACGAAACATATCTTAGTTATTTTTTTTTCCTGGATTTTATGACTATAAAAGCATCTTGCCTATTAAATTCATATTTTTGTTAGTTATTTTCTTCATTTATTTTAGAATACTGTAGACAAATACATGTGTTTGTAGAAGAAAAACACCTCCTGTGGCGCTGAGGCAAGGATAAGGATTGGATTGTAGCAAAGTTCTTCTTTTGATTGATTACCTCAAGAAAAAAGACCCAAACATGCAGAGACAACACTGCCAATAGTGCTACCCAGGACAAACAAGGATTTTAAATAAAGAGAGCCATTGAATACATTTAAAAATACACATTATAAAACACAATTGATCCAATAAACAAACTTTCTGTGCCCTCGCAACTAGAAAATGAATCTTGAAAAATGCTCTGCCTTAGTAAATTGGAAATCTACTCACCAAAAGTGATAGGGGACATGCGCATTTGTTTAAGGGTCTTGCTTGTCAGCAGGTAAAACGCTTGACGTGGGGTGAAATTCGCCAGTCAACGAAGAGGATCCCCTTCTATGCTCGGATCTGCTTTGCTGCCAGAGTTGGTCGATTCAAATTCCTCCTCTGACGTCACCACTTGGATTTCAAGCTACGGGTCCATGCGTGCCAAAAACCCTCTACCGCATTTCGAACTCCAAATAGTGGGTTTCTTCGTCAGGGACCACGTTAGCTGGGAAATCCAAGTGGTGACGTCGAGGAGGAGTATTGTGTTTTAATAAGTGTTTTTATAATGATTAAATTGATCTAGTTATTTTTAAAAATCCTTGTTGTCCCTGGGTAAGCACTATTGCCAGTGTTGTCTGAATGTGTTTGTCTTTTTGCTTGAGGTAATCAATCAAAGAAGAACTTGGTTCACAACCCATCCTTATCCGTGCCTCAGCGCCACAGGAGGAGTTTTCTTATACGTTCCCAGTCTGGTTAGGGAGATCCGATTAACTTCTTTAGGCAGCTCCAGGACTACCTTTTTGGACTTTATATCACAGGTTTTTTTAAATCATCATTGTTTGCATGAGCGCTATTTTTAACCTATATTTCCACCAAATACATGTGTTTGTTTTGACTTATGTGTAGCCTAACACATTGTATCGTTTCCTTTAAAACTGTAGAACAGGCATAGCTCTGGTGGAACGAAACAGTGAGGCTAATGATGGCACGCTTGCAGAAACTGCAAAGATGTTCTAGAGAAGAGTCACAATACACAGCATCTGAGACCAGCATCAGTTCATGAGACGCCAATTGGATGAAAATATGGAGGTGTAAAATAAGTGTTCTTACTTGTAATAATGTACAGTATATTGCAATAGTAGGCAGAATGACAAAAAGGGTGATACTGTACTGTAATGACTGTGCGTTTTAGTTAGGGCCAGTACAGCTAAAGTGTTAGTACCATACTGTACTGTAGGTAAAAGTATGGGTGCCTCTGTACAGGCCCTGTAAACTTCTTCCTTATCATTAAGAGCGTATATTCTCTGATATGGGAGGGCCAACAAGATTAAAAGCGTGGACCAAGCACGGGCATTGCATCAAAAAGGGTGAGACTTTTTTCAGGATGTAATCTTTTTGCGAGCAACGGAGATTTGAGAGATTTGCCACTTTGCAGCGCAAAAAAGGACGGCTATTCTGAGCTGCGCCCAGCACCCACTGAAGGATGCATGTGTCGGGAGCCATCTATAGACCGTGGACCAGATGCATAAATTCATCTTCGTTGAGGGTAAAATAATGCACAAGTCACATGACAGTAGGCTATGCACTGTACAAAAATGTAGTATATTCTTACCATAAGTTCATCTTTTTCATTAGGTTGTCTTTCTTGTTACAGGAATCAGGGATAAAGATTTCTTTTCAAGAGAAAATGGTTACCTGTATACTCAATATATTAGGCAGGATTTCCCATCTGGTGGTCACAGGTTCTTCCAGAGACAATGGCCCCCAAACATACCACTCTAGTATTAATTATTGCCAGTGGGATCAACTGGTAAGGCGCCACAGGAGTAAGTTTTCCAGGTACAGTAACTGTTTCTCATGTTTTAAACAGTTATCTGATAAATAATTCGCCATTTTTTCCCCTCCATTCCATATCACCAGATTTGAAACCCGATAGAATTGGTCTGGCATGCTATTGAAGGATTATATCAAGAAGTTGTTAAGCCACCCAAACAATGAAGAATTAAGAAAAGAATACCGTACAAAATGCAAACATTATATTAACAATCAATTATAGCAGCGTTTTTGCTGTACTTTTCGAAAGAATGGGCAGGCCACCGGCATATATAAGGTGTGTTTGCTGCAACTGAGAGATTTCCACCTGTTCACATAACGGTGACCTGATTGCAACATCGACGCGGGGAGCTGTTTCCTGAGAGACGTACACACCCGAATTGGACCCATTGTGCAAGTTGCAACAAAGCTGGGGGTTTAGTGGACATCTGGAGACACCCAGGACACCACTTACCAGAGGGATCCTCATTCGTCGGCAGTTCGGTGTTAGCTGTGATGGTTAATCTCTTTGTAAATGCACAACGTAAGTGCGATTGATCTACCCATCATTTTAGTACGCAGAATACTAAACCCTAATTTTTTATATAATATCGGTTGATATACTCACTATTTGCGTTTTTGCGCTGTTGTTTTTGTCTCAAAGAAAATGTGCCTTTTTTAACGCCTTTATGCCCGACAGACTGGCCAGTCCCCATACTGACGGTGGGTAAGGGGATAACACGCACCCACGCAGTTGAGGGCGTGCCCGGAGTTGTGGTTAAAGTTGCGGTGCCGGGCCTGGGTAGAAAGGTTAAATGATCTGCTGAGTTGGGGTGCAGAGGTACGGAGATCAAGTCCAAGAGCCGTTGTGTCAGGGGCAAGGAGAAAGAAGCAGCGTAGTGAGGTCCCAAAGCAGAGGTCCAGGGGTAGCAAGGGTACACGTAGTCAAACAAGCCGAGAATCATCCAAAGGTAAACCAAAACAGGGGCAGGGACAGGAACAAGAGCTGTAAAAAGATAACCGAGTTTGGCATAGACACTGCACACAGGAGTAACAGAGAAGAAGACTATGCAGAGCAAGGAAGGAGAGGGGCAGACAGGGGTTGATAAGGGAAGGAGGACCAATGGCAGCAAGGGGTGGAGCAGAGCCTGTCTGGTGAGTGCAGGGATAGGTCCAGGTAAGCAGGGAAGGAGAAAGGGGGGTGTGTTTGCAGGTAATGCTTGCAGCCGTGGGGGTGGAGCCAGCAGTGCGTTTTGAGGGCTGGTAAGATGAAGGTACGCGAGCCATCTGTAAGGGTACCGTGCGCGTGCCCCGGCTGCCAAAACAAATTATGTATCATTTCATGTTACTGCGCAGTTAAGTTATGCACAGTATATGGTGCATATGTCTTAACAAGATACTTACACTACTGTATTGTCATGGAAATTAACGCTAATACGTAATAAAACCGTACATTATATTACCGTCATAATTAAAAACTGTGCGACGGGGGTGGAGATGAGCCAATGTCAGAGGTGTATGTGGTAGAAGCTTGGGCACTCATGTTGTCTGCATTATAGTTTACAGGTGGACTGCTGTGTCAGACGGGCCATGGGTAGGCAAGATTGAAACCAGGCGTGGGCAGTAGTAATGATTGTAATCAGGGTAGTGTACTAGGTTGGTTTCAGTGCCGATGGCCAGCTTTTGCAATTGTATTGGGCAAGCCGGGGTTGCTACATTATTATAGGGATGGGAAAATACGAATCTTAAGGATTAATTTAAACCCAACCTTTTCCTCTTGAATTTGCCACAGCAAACATACCAGCAAAACTAGGAGCACAGACCAATACACCCCTGCTATCTCCTCGGAGGGACAGTGTGAAAAAACAATCCTCATAGCTGACACAATTTCATAATGTTGACTCTTATACGCCACCCACAATGGATTGAAAGAAACAACTGAACAAACTGAAATGCAATAGAACGTGCAGGCTTTAGCTTTATTGAAGGTTGAAACAAAAAAACTCGTATGAAACGTTTAGGAATTGCAACCATTTTTCATCCACAGTCCCTATTGCAGGGGCTCACATTAATGGACAAATGAAACAAATAAATAAAGGTTCATTTTTAATACTTTGTCAAGAAATCCTTCTGCGTGAAATGGACTGCTTGAAGTCGTTATGCCATGGACATCACCAAAACACTGGGTTCGCCTTTATATGCTTTGCCAGGCCTTTACTGCAGCTGATCTTCAGTTGTGTTTGTTCTGGGTCTTTCAGCCTTAAGGTTGTCTTCAGCAAGTGAAATGCTATTGCTCAGATCGGGTTGAGATCAGGTGATGACTAGGCCATTGCAGAATATTCCACTTCCTTTGCCCTTACAAAACTCTGGTTTTGCTTTCGCAGTATGTTTCGGGTCACTGTCATCGGTAAAGTGGAAGCGCCTTCCAAATAAATTTGCTGATGCATTTGGCTAATCTGAGCAGGACAAATATCCCTATACACTCAGAATTCATCCGGCTGCTTCGGTCTCTGTCACATCTCAATAAACCCATAGTGACCAGTGCCATTGTAAGCCTGCATGCCCATGCCATCACACTGCCTCCACCGTGTTTTACAGATGATGTGGTATGCTTCGGATCATGAAGCGGTCCAAAGCCTTCTCCATACATTTTATTCCCATCATTCTGGGTACAGATTATCTTTAGTTCATCTGTCCAAAGAAGGCGTGTTCCAGAAACTGGTGGATTTTTTAGATATGTTTGGCAAAGTCTAATCTGGCCTTTCTATTCTTGAGGGCTTATGAATGGTTTCCACTTGTGGTGAACTCGTATTTTGCTCTCGGAGTCTTCTCTTTACTGGTAGACTTGGATAATGATATCCCTACCTCTGGAGAGTGTTCTTCACTTGGTGGATGTTGTGAAGGGGTTGTTCTTTTACCATGGAAAGGATCATACGATCATACACCATGTGTTTTCCATGGACGTCAAGGCCTTTTGTGTTGCAAAGCTCACCAGTGTGTTCTTTTTTTCTCAGAATGTACCAAATATTTATTTGGCCACTCCTAAGTTCCGGCATCTCTCTGATGGCTGTTCTTTTTTTGCAGCCTAAGGATGCCATGTTTCATTTGCATTGAGAGCTGCTTTGGACCGATGTTGTGTGGGTTCACAGCAAACAGCTTCCAAATGCGAATGCACATGCGGAATCAACTCCAGACCTTTTACCTGCTTAATTGATGATGAAAACAATGAAGGAGGATAGCCCAAACCTGTCCATTGAAAACGCTTTGAGTCAATTGGTCAATTACTTTTGGTCCCCTTGAAAAAGAGGGGCTACTATTAAAGAGATTAATTTTTAAACACTTCCTCCCCAATTTGGATGTGAATACCCTCAAATTAACGTGATGCATGCACTTTAAGCCCATAGTCATTATTTAACTGTAACTTGAATATATTTTGGTCACAGCCAAAATAACAAAAACTTTGGATCAGGGGCCAATATTCGGCACCTAACTGTATCTTTGAAAAGGCCTTCTTTCTGTTCCAGCATAATTGCAGAAAATATAGATCATGCGTAAACTAATGTTCGGTTTTTTGAATAAGACTTGGCTGATGTTGAGTGTACAGGTTTGATTTATTCAGCAAATTGTGCTGGCAATAGCAATTGAGAATAATGTACCCAACATTGTGTTTAGGTACTTTAAATTCTGAAAACGTTTACCGTTGATAACGTCTTAAGCGTCTTATGCGACCAAGGTCATTTTACAATGGATCAATGCGAAATGCTCAAAGAACTAGATGGTATCCTTGACTCTACAGTAGGTGCAAAGTTCATCTTTCATGTCTTGCCTGCAAATATTTCTGGGCAAGCTCCCCATCTACAGTATTGAACAAATATCCTCACCCCTACCACATGCAACACTATCTGAGATCTGACTCCAAAGATGTTCATTGGTCTCAAGGCTCAACAAAGAGGATGTCCGACTCCTCCTTCTCTTACTGTACACCCCAAAACTGGAACAGTTCTACAGGAGAGAGACTGCTCACAGCCGCACAGTTCTAAGTCTTTCAAACAAAGTTGTCTCACATTTTAATATGGTCTGTAACTGGACGTAAGCTATAATATATATTATCTTTAAACTGGCAGGCAATGTCTGGTATATAAGTATACCTGCTCACGTATGTAACGGTATTTGTATCCATGTATTATTTGACATCTTAACTCTATGCCCAGGACATGCTGAAAACGAGAGGTGTTAACTCTCAAATGTATTATTCTGGTTGTTAAAACATTTTTTTATAAATAAATCAAGAAATGTACTGTACCTAGTCGGTCAACGGTGTCCTACCCCAGCTGAGAAAAGCCAAACACACTCCCCATACTGTTGAAGATGTGTTGGTTCATTATGGAAGAAAGGGAAATAATGGTAAAGAAATGTCAACCTTTGTCAGCGTTAGTTGATTCTTGCTCATCACACATCTAAAGGGTGAGTATTGCTATGAGAGACATGCAGTTCACCAAGAATACAGAGCACAATATGAGTTCTATTCATAACTTATTCTAGATGCAGATGCAAATGTATCAGACTAAATAGGTAAGTTATTCCATGATTAATATTACCAGTAAGGAATGCCCTGCATAAACAGGTGTTTAATATGCAAAGACAATACGATTATTAATCAGCATTTGTTAAACAATGCCACATGGCTGGTGTGCTTGCTTTGCGGAAACTGAGGTATAATTTAATTAAGAATCTTCACTCCCTCTAATTACCCTCTAATAAATTTCAGTCAAAATTAGAATCCTCATGACTAGGGAAGTGTTACCGTGGGCCTACTACTTAATTTGGTCCATAAAATTTCTCAGCAGGTGTGATATGGATTTGATTAATTAACTCACTTCAGATTGAACCCTGAAGAGTAACAGCTGGTGAGCTGATTAATGGATGGAATATCCAGATACCTTTTCTATGGCAGTACTCATGTGAAGAGAACAAGATGATATTCAGTACTCAGTGCACCGTGACTTGGGCACCTGGGATGGCAAGTTAATAGGGCTTTTATGAACTAGGAGACACTGAAAGTAATGGGGGACAGGGTCAATGGTGTCCAACATGTTACACTTTGGTTTATTGGGAGTTGTTTAATATGTAAAATATTTGCCCCCAAAATAAAAGTTTTACTTGTATTGTGCGTTTGAGAATAGTTGTTCCAGGCACAGTGACATCCTACATTATACGTTGCGGTGCCTCTGATCCAACACAGGTTATGAAGTTATCGTGATCAATATCACAATATGATGGCATACAGTAGGGTGCATTGTAGTATTGGATGTATTTATTATTTTTATATAGCGCCATAATGTACATGCGCTCTGAAAGTAGTAATACACGGGGTACAATCAAATAAATAACAGATAATATAAAATAAACAGGTTAATGGAAATAAGTGCTTCAACATAAAAGTAACATTAGGAAGAGGAGTTCCCTGACGCTAGGAGCTTACAATCTAATGGTAGGTAGGGAGAACATACAGAGACAGTAGGAGGCATTATGGTAAGTGTGTGTATGCAGTGGGCCCAAGCTTATGTATCATGTGTCCGTATTATCCACAGTGCTTTTCATATGCTTTTTAGCAAAGGTTGTCTTAAGGTGGGTCTTAAAGGGGGGATATAGAGAGGTGCTAGGCGGGTATTGAGGGGCAAGGGCATCCAGAGTTGCGGGGCGGCAGTCAGGAAAGGTTAAGGCGGCGACAGGGCTTTAGATAACAAAGGGTTTTAGAAAAGAAGGCATCCTGGAGAAGAACGCCCAAGAGTGGGGATAGTGCATAAAGATAAATTAGGGCGAATAGGTAAGGAGGTGCAGAAAGAAGAGTGTAAAAGCTTGTATAAGTGCGGAGGAGAATGAGTGCGAGATGCAGGATTTGATTGGAGCAGAGAGGGATTTTAGGAGGGGAGAACGGAGGACAGATTTAGGAAAGAGCAGAGCTATTTTGGCAGCAGTCGTAAGGATAGATTGTAAGGGGAGACAGGTGAGAGACAGGAAGGCCAGACGCAGGAGGTTAAAGTAATCAAGACGGGAGAGAGAAGAGGGCCAGAGTCAGAGTTTAGCAGTCTACAACAGGCGTTATCTTTGTTATGTATTGCGGAGGAAAAGCGACAGTTTTAGAACCTTTTGATGTAGAGGAGGATCTGTGGAGAGAGGAGTCAAGTGTGACCCCTAAGACAGCGTTGCTTGGGCTCCTGGGTGAATGATCGTATTCCAACCGTCAATGTGGAAGGAGGGTAGTAGGCGCAGGGTTTGGGGAGGGAAGTATATAGGCAGCCTCGGTTAGCCATGTTGAGTTTAGTCGGGGATGGCATCCAGGATGATATAGCAGAGAGAGACATTCAGAAACTTTGGTTTGTTCGCAGGTGTAAGGTCGGGGGTTGAAAAGTAAATTTGTGTGTGTAGTCAGTATAGAGGTGATATTTAAACCCAAGAGATGTTATTAGGTCACCTAGAGGAGTGTGTACCAGAGAGAAAAGAGAAGAGGTCACAGGATTAGAGCCCTGGGGTACCCCCACAGAGATACAAGAGAGGAGGAGGAGGGTGTTAGCAGAAGAGACACTGAAAAGTAACGATGGAGAGGTAAGAGGACGATCCAGAATAGAGCTTGTTCGAATACCAAGATATGAGAAAATGTGCGAGGAGAGAGGTGGATTCCACGGTCAAATGCAGCAGAGGAGGTCGAGTAAATCATGAGGCAGTGTGTAATGTCCGTCTTTCTATTGGCAGCATGGAGGTCTCGTCAGTTAATTTTAGTGGGGCTGTTTCCGTAGAGTGAGCAGTTGAGGAAGCCAGATTGTAGAGGGTTCTAGGAGAGCAATAGGTGTTGGCAGAAAATACGAGCAAGCGAGAGAGACAAACGTCAGAGAAGTTTTTAGAGGCAAAAAGGAGGGAAGGGAGACAGGCGATGTTAGAAAGACAGTAGGGTCAAGCTTGTTGTTTTTTTTAACAATCTTTTTCCTTTATTGGGCGGACTTGTAAGCAGAAATACAGAAAATAATAAACATTGTAGAATAGACAGTGAAGTACATAGGCAAACTTGACGGCGGGTTGTACAAGTCAAATCCAAAAAAACATTTTCTATTTTTAAGGGTAAGTAGGGAAGACAAAGGAAGAAGGGGAGAGGTGGGAATGACAAAGAGAGCTGGGTGGGGGGGAGGGGGGCACTGGAAGTTGGGGTGGGACTGATGGAAGAGGATAGTTCAGTACGTCTCCTTCCCATACCATCCAGTGGGTGAAGCTTAGTTTTAGGGCCAGGAGAGGCTGGGGCTCCGACGCCAGGCCATGGCTCCAGTTTTTGAGAATTGGGCATCTTCTGCTTTAACATGGATGTGTGACCTTTCCATGCTCATGACCGTTTTATTCTATATCAACTGTTCTTTTGGAGGGTGCTTTTATTGTTTTCAAGCCGCTGCGATTGACACTAGAGGCTGTTCAAGATAGGGAGGTCAACCTGGATAGTGGAGAAAGGAGGTATTCATTATATTTTCCAGTACATATGTCAGAGGGGTCTAAGGGGACTTGCAGTCACTAGGGTTCATGGGAGAAGTTCTGAAACTCTGGTCCAGAAACTCTGGATCTCCGGCATGACCACCAAATGTGGGCATGTCTCACCTTTGAACAATCCTCTTCAGCACAGGATATGGCTGTCCGGGGATGATCTGGCTCAGTCTGTCGGGTTGGTACCACTGATGGAATAGGATTTATAGATATTTTCTTTAGTTATGGTACAATCGATGTTTAGGAAGCCTGATTCCCAGACACTCCTCCCAGTCTCAATGTCCAGTGGTAGGTAAGGTCAGCATTCCACTTTGCATGTAGGAATGGGCACAGGGGGGGGGGGGGGGAAAGTGTCGACTCTATTCCCTGTAAATATCTGAAAATAATCCTCTCTGGTTCACCTTTGAGGCAGGTGTTACGCGCCGATGCTCGCCAAAAACCGCGGGACGGACCACGGGGCTGAGTGGGGTTTATAGAATTACCGACTTAGTCCACGCGACTGATCTGGAGTGCGCCAGTTCGTAGTGCGTACCCGCCGGGTCAGGATTGGAGAAAGGCAGCATCGTCGTTATGAAGCGGAGTTCGGCAACAGGTAGTCAGGAGTTCCACCCTTCAAGCTAGAGCGTGACGCGCGGGAGGGCATCGCCCATGACGCCGATCTCAGCAGGAGGACGACGCAAAGCTGGCACGAAGTTCACCGCAGGGCAGCGTCGGGGAGAACCAACGCCTTCAGCAGCAGAAGTCCAAGGCAGGCACTGCAAAGGGATAGCCGCAGGCAGCAGACAAGAAGGGTAGCCACTGTTAGGAGGGAATGCAGCAGGTACCAGTGCTGGCAAAACAACGCTTCAGCACAGACGTCCAGGGACAGGCCACTGCAGGGGAATAGCAGAGGCCGCAGGGAACAGGAAGGGTAGCCAACTGCTAGGAGGGATGCAGCAGTGTACCAGTGCGTGGCAACAACGCTTCAGCACAGACGTCCAGGGCAGGCAAGACAAGGAGGATACGAGCAGGCGCAGGAAAGGAAGGGTAGCCAGCTAGGAGGGAATGCGCAAGCAGGTACACAGTGTCTGGAAACCAACGCTTCAGCACAGACGTCCAGGAAACAGGCTTGTGGATACCAAAGAACTGGGCGGAGAACACTAGGTAGGACAGGCCTAGGCGGTTTGTGGCTGAGACAGTTAACAATAAGGTAGGAATAGTTATGGCTCGGCACTGGTTCAGTGCAAACGCCGGATATAAAGGGCGGGAGGATCCAATCAGCAGGAGGAGGGTTGTTGTGAGCATTCCTCCAATGATGTCGCACAGGGCAGAAGCGCAATGAGAGGCAGCACATGTGCATTGATTGCCAGAGGAAGCTTGCAACTGCATTAAGTCCTGCAAGGAAATAGTCAAACCGCCAGTAGGGTTCCTCTACAAGAGAGATTAGAATTTGGTCAGGGCGAGGAAAAATAGGTTTTGGGAGGAGCCTCGAGAGAAATGTCTGATTGTAAAAAAAATTTAAATAGATGAAAGATTGTGCGAGTGTAACTTATCTTGAGAGCTCTTAGAAGGACAGAATTTCATCATTCTTCAGCAGGATCTGCAACCATTCTATATTCGGTCTTATGAAATGGACCCCAAATGTTTACGGGAGCACCCAGGCGTGGGGAATTCTGGGTTTCCCGAAGATGGGGGAGTTGATGAGGGGTGATGAATGATAGGCGGACTTTCCGTGTTTTTAAGCCCGATGGACCATGTGCAATCTCATTGCCCCTCGAGGTTCGGAATTTTGGGAGTGCTGTTCTCTTGTGTTGCTGGGACCATAGGATAACTGGGAGAGGGGTGGGGGGTGCGTGATAGATTTCTATCGTCACAGCAGTATAGAAGTGGAGGAATTGTCCAGATAGCCGCCTGGCGTCGTAGTTAAGTGCTTGATAATATCATGATCAAGTCAGGTGCGCCAGACCCCCCCCCATTGTCTTTGAGGGATAGCAACAACGAAGCTGCTGTTTTGAGTAATGGATAAAACTGTGCATGTTTGAAGGAGGAGGGAAAGGTACCGAGTAGAGGTGTTACAAACGGACCCGCCATTTTCAATGTAAGGGTGTTTATCACCAAGGCGAGTCCTTCCAGTTCTTCCATGTATATGTAAAACAATCAGATATATTTCATGATGGTGGCCCCAAAAAAAAGATAATACAGATAGTTACAAACACCATGTAATATACAATGCGCTGATATGTTGGACATGAGTAATGAATGCTCAAGCTACTGTACTCTGCGTCATATTCTGCCAGGGCTGAACCCAAAAAATGACATGGATTCTTTTAATCTGTCTGATAAATTGGCAAAGATGTGTGGGAGTTTGTAAAGTGACCCATTTGATTATAGATCTCAATGAGAGGGTTTTTTTTTAAACTTGTGGTGGGAAATAGCCACTACCTGTTCTTCAAAACAAAGTCCATTGTTCTGTTCTGGTTTTGGATTTTTCCAAATTGTGGAAACAAAACCTCAAAAACAAGCAGGGAGCAGTTAAAATAGTCTAATAAAGCATGAAAACTGATAAAATTATGCCTAAATCATGAAAACAATTAGAAAATTAAAAATAATAAATGAGAACTTATTATTTTTTTAAAAAAAGGATGGCACGTGGATAGTTTCTATGTGGTTTCGGAATGTAAGGTTCTGATTCGCGTTGCCCATCTTAATAAAATTAAAATTAACTTTTGGATTGGCGTTTAACCCCTAAGCTGCCGGTGAGGTCTGCAATGCATTGGGAAGTATACAATGTTCATTGTGTCACTGCAGGACAAGATGTGGGAGCGTAAGCCATAAAGACAATTAACAGATGAAAGGGCGTGGTGTAAGAGGCGTTGCTAAACAGCTGCTCTCGTTAGGGCTCGCTAAGGGGTACAAGAAAAGAGAGGGTCATGAAGACTTTGCAGGGATTGTGAGTGTTCCCGGCTTTTTGGAATGAAAAAGACAAAGAAACAATAACATCTGAGATGAAAAAGGGTCATGCAGGGATAAGGAAGGTGATAATTTCAGTTCCAGTTGGAACAATGTAGTTTTACTTCTAAACTAACACTCACTGATTAAAAGAAAGTGACAGTTTATTTCTTTCTATGTGTCTATATTGCTGTACGACACAGAGGATGCTTCTTGTTAGAGAATAAGACATCGTCACCTAATTTGTTATAGGCCCGTCTGGCAGCCCCCAAATAAATTTATATACTGAGAGAAAATTGAACAACAGTGGGCTCACGCAGATCGTTGAAAGCATTTATTTAGTTACCTTCCAGCAGTGGAGACTGCATGTAAAAGCATTAACTGCATTACCGGCGGTTTGTGTTACCGGGTCTGACAGGACGTGCCTGCTCACCCAACCTAACCGCGTAGGCAATGCAGGACTCCACTATATGCTGATGAAAGATAGCGGGATAATCATTTTCACGCGAATACGTGAGTGGCAGGTATTATATTTATTTTCTGTAGGTCTCGTGGGGCTTGATCCAGAAAATCTTCTATATACATAGATAAGTTGCACCTAAAAGTATTTACATTTTGGTTCCATCTGCGTGAGCCCATTACTCTTTGCCCAAAGTAAAATATGACAGAGTTCTAAGGAACAAAGAGAGCACAACAAAACATTGTAAGCAAATTACAAGTGTAATTACCGTCCTCACAGATGCTTCAATAATATTAACATGTAATTGACCCTGCTTTTAAAAGGTTTCAGTCATGTCTCAATGGGCACGTTTGAAACAGCAGTAGTTTCATTATCCCTTTTAGGTGGTTTGAGCAGTTAGAGCATTGAAACACATGAGAATTACACTTCAAGCGCAATTATTTATGGAGGTTGCAGATACGCACCTAATTCAGCCAGCCAAGTATATCCTGTGTCTCATTAGTGTATAATTGCCAGGATGGGGGGTGTGCTTCCACGATTCAACCCTCAAATAGATAGCATATTCAAAACATGTAGATGGCAGAGGTCTGGCTGCCCAGCAGTGGGCGGTCGTGTGAGGGATTCTGCTGGATTTTTGGCTGGAGAGAGACGTAACATAGGAAACTGTTGGTGATGACATTTAACCTTTAAACTAACCCTAATCAATTGGATAAGGACAACAGAACACAGATATATGGTGGGTAAGGCCGCAGCACAATTGATTAAATTCATCATAAAACAGACCATAACTAATGAAGTTAACCTCTCGCCTCCCCAGACAGGAAAAATATTTCATAGATAACTATGCTCCACACTAATCCAGCCAGGACCGCCATTACTATCCCAAAATTTGTAACCTTCCTGGACCATGTCAGACATTAACCCCCCTCAGAATGATAGCTTTCAACGCTTGTGCTGCACGACAAATACAACTCCCCACCAGCTTTTTTATAGTATGTGTAGCCCGGTAAGAAATGGGCTGGGCTATATGTCTTCTCCCTACTGGTGTAAGTCCTGCTAAGGGCAAGGCCACCATAGTTATATGGGTTTCCCCCGCTTAAGCCCGCCCTTGCTTGGTGGAGGTAGGCCCCCGACTCTGTGTGGAAGCACGAGACCACGGGGGAGGGGCATGCTGACATCATGAGGGTGGGGCTGTCTAAATGTAGTTGCCTGAATCTGTCAGGGCAGTTAGGGTGTGTTGGGTGCTGACTGGACAGTCCGTCTTAGAGTGAGACTGTTGTAGAGTGAGAGAGTCGAGGCCTGCCCTGGGATCAGAGGCCAGGGAGAATGCAGGCGTACATTAGAGGAGAAGCTAGGCCAGCAGATGAGTTAGAGTGTGATAGAACTATAGGTGGTCGGACCCAAGCCTCACCGCTCAGGGGGTGATGGAAAGCTAGCCTCACTGAGGGCTATACCGTGGGAGGAGGTTCGGAGTTGAGGATCCAGGACAGCATACCTGAGAGGAGTAACTTTCTGGAGGGGAAGGGAGAAAGCGGAACAGACAAGGTACAACTGTTTCTGATTGTGCTTGTGTGTGCTTGCTGGAGAATAAAGGACATTGCTGCTTTACAAAAGACTTGTGTGAGACTGAAATCTCTCGCCCTGAAGCAAAGGGCTCTCTGGAAGGATTTCCCATACATCCTAAGGGACTTTCCAGAGATGGAGGAGCTGCACTGCTGCTAAGAGAGGCACTTATAACCAGCAGCCTGTCACCTTGTCCCCTATACCATCGCGGGAGACTAGGCACTCCTGTCCTCACCAGGTACGCGACCCACCATAAGACACGTAGCAGCCCTCACTACACCCTAGGGGATCCAGTCGCGACCAGGGGGGGGGGGGAATAGGGTTACATATAGTATTATAATAAATATACATATTTATACATATAAATAACAGCACGTGGGGTAAAAAAAAAAAAAAAAGGGTGGGATTGTGATCCAGTCTCCTCTAGGTGAGTGAAATAGATTATCCATGCCCTTTTATTATCCCGAAATCCCTCCCAAACCTGACTCCTCCCTGCCTACAAAATCCGTAGCCAATGATTTTTACACTTCCCCTTAGCTTAGCACCAATACCTTCAGCCAATCCCTAAACACTGCCCTATCTCCACATGGAAATAAACATTCAACTTTCCCGCCTAAAATTTCCAGTTGCCCACTAACCAATCACCTTTCAGCCACTTTGAATGAGGTGAACAGGGGTCATGCACAGTCACCATGTTGCCCTCTGGCTAATGCCTCGGGGCTTCTATACAGATGAGCTGCAGTATCGCCATAATGTTATACCTAATGTACTTATAGTTAGAGGAGCAGGCACCTTAATAGAGAGTGAGAAACTTGTGCATCAAACCAAAGTTTGCAACAAGTTTGTTAACCAATCAGAGTCAGTTTCATGTTCAAATAGTTTTGATACTTTCGCCTTTGGATTCAATCAAACTTTAACAAAATATATAAAAAGCCGGAAGGCTGTTATTACTCTAATATTACTTTACTTGTTAATAATAATACTAATTATAGCTCAGCGGTAAGCTGCCATTCAAAAAAAAAAAATTATAATATAGTATTTTTCCCCCATTCATATGTCATCAAAACCAATCCAAACATCATTAGTAATTGAGAAGTGTCCGATTGATCAGTTCTCATGTGATAATGGCAAGAAGATTCGGGCCGGGGGGTTCACTAAATAGCGTCAGTGCAGCAGAAGAGGACCAAAGATGCAAGTTCTGCTGGGGAAGATCATGCGAAACCAAGGCAGTCACTAGATACAATTGGGACACCGCTAGAGGGGGGAGGGCCTCAAAAGGGTGTGCCAGAGCCTGTTTCAGAAGAGGAAGGGAGTGTGACTTGTAAAATGGTTTGCTTATAGAAACATTTTTTTTTTTGAAGTGAAAACGTCTTTCGTTGGCAACCACCTAGTCTGAGGGGGACAAAACGAATAGATGAGGGGCGCGAAATGTGAAATGGAAAGTGACGTCAGCGTACATGGACAACGCTCCGCTCACAAGTCCACATGTCAACAAGCGGGCGGCTGGCGAGCGGCATGATAGCCGCCGGCGCCGCTCCTAAACGCCGACCCCCCACCCCCCCCCCTCCACACACCGGGCGAGCCCGACGCTCCTAATGGTCCCACGGCCGCTGTAACGCTGTTCACCGACCGATGCCTTGCCGTGCTGCGACAGTTGTGATGGGCACGCTGACGGACGCCACACCATGCCGCAGAAGGCTGATGCCAGCGGAGGGTTCACCCAACACGCTCATTTTAAAGTCCTTCAGCCCTCCACTGCAACGGACACAAACCCGGGGCGGAACACGCGCAGCACAGGGGTTCAGTCACTCATGGCCCCGTGCGGAGGACATGTACCCAACGGTGGCGGGGGGCAGAATTGCGTGATCGGAGGGGAGGGGGGGGGGCAGACAGAATTGTGGTGCGAGGGGAGGGGGGGGGGGCAGAATTGACGTGCGAGGCGGGGGGCCGGAGCGACAGAATTTGAGGATGGGCGAGGGGGATGGGGGGGGGGCAGGAATTTGCGTGCGAGGGGAGCGGTGCAGAATTTGCGTGCGAGGGGGGGGGAGGGGGGCACACAACAAACACAACTAGACATTCACAAACACAGAGAGACATTCAAACAACACAGAGAGAGAGAGAACATAAACTATCGGCACCACACACACCTGACTTACTCACACTCCTCATACGGACTGACGACACCTCAACTGACACTCCTATACTCACACATTGGACTGGACTCATACTCACACCACTGACTGAAACACACGTCACACACACTGACTGACACACTATGCACACACACATGATTGACACACACACGCACGCACACACACTGGGATGACACACACGCACGCACACACATGATTGAACCACACGCACGACACAATGGACACCATGACACACACGACTGCACAACACGAACACCACACATAAACATACACATTGACGACACACTACAACACTGAACGCGACCAGCAGACATTCCACACAAACACAGAGAGAGAGATAGACAACTGATTTGCACCACACACACACACACACAACACCACACAACACACACACACACACAAACACACAAACACACACACACACAACACACCACACACACACACCAACACACACACACACACCACACACACACACACACCACAAACACACACAACACACACACACACAACACAACACCCACACCACCACACACACACACACACACACTGCCACACACACACACACACACCATTGGATGACACACACTACCACACAACTGACTGACACACACTCACACCAAATACACGCATGCACACTGACTGACACACTGCACACACTGTGGCCCAACATAGCACAATGACTGACACAATTGCCACACACTGACTGACACAGCCGCACACACTGAATACACACATGAGACACACTGACTGACACAACATGACACATTGATGAAACACAAAACAAACACACACGCATACTCTAGACACATGATACAGTACTCTCTGACTGACACACATACACTACTCACTCACTGAACATTACACTGCACTGACATAAGTGTGCCGCACGCGCGTTATAAGTCAATTTCGTGACAAAAAGTCAAAGAAGTTTCACTTATATGGCGTGCCACAGCAACAACAGCTTTTTTTTTTTTTAAATGCTAAAGGTATTTTACACATAGTAGAGAATTGATTTATTAAAAAAATACCGTAGGAGATGCTTGGAACTGCTGCGTTA
>WSYH01005621.1:0-43084 GCA_036426205.1 Ascaphus truei
ACCACGCCCATCCCTAAAATACCCTCACATCCACCTCAAATTAACCCTAACCTGGCCAAAGGGCTAGCCGGCCCTATGGTCATGCGCACGCTCCTTCATTAACTCAGGAGTTTCTTATTCCTTGTGTGCCATGGTTTTCCGTGGAAGAACTATGCTAAATAATCACTTTACAGATCTGGGTGTTGTTTATTTGTTGTTTATTTAAATGCAGTATTTACATTTTCTATTCCTTTTTTAGGTTGCATTTTTGTTCATTTTATCCTTCTAAACATTGTTATACTTTAGCAATTTGTATGCCACACCTGGCTTGCGATTGTGACACGTGGAGGCGGCAGGCCACCCTGGTTGAGAAGCAATGTTTTTGCATTTTTTTTTCTATTAGAAGGAAATAACGATTGCATTTATGCTTAACATACTCAGTGAAAATTCAGATGAAATGCCTTCTATTCCGAAGCACATATCATACTGTAGCACATGTCATATTCTTTTATCATCTCAGTCAACAAGTTTATTCTATAAAGTAACTTAGAGAAATGACTAGGGGATACATTTTTTAAACACTATGTTGTCCACGTGAGTTTTTCTAACTTGCATAACTCATATACTGTACTTGGAAACAGCTCAATTCTGTATTTGTTTAAATGATACTTTCTTTCAAATGAGATATTGACAGCTTGCATGGTTTGCTTAGGTGTAGCAGGCAAAAGGGCCATTATCCTCCTGGAATTAACTTTAGTGAAAGGCACATTTATAGTACATTCCATGAATTGTAACTATTTGTTTAGGGCCTTTATAGTATGTGAATAAAAAGCAGTATTGGGGCAATAGTATCCTCCAAATGTCCTGCATGTGCTCTATTACATTCACAATCATTTCCAGATAGATTCCTCCAATGTATAAAGTGGACCAAATGCCATTACAAAGAAGTAATGCTGTGACTGATTTAAAAAAATTCCAATCCACATAAATATTCTACTTTAGAGCTCATTACAGAAAGGCTTCTACAATATTTATACTCTAAAAACAGAGATTTTTAAAAAAAAACATAAATACCTTTTCTTTAAAATGGAACTTTAAAATTGTCAATAAAAAAGTAGTACCCCCTAGTACTGTTGCCCCTCTCTGTGTGTATATATATATATATATATATACAAAAACATTTGACCTACTAACGCACTTCTATTGTTCCTATTATCCAAACTAGACAAAAATAAGGTGGTGAAATCAAGTGGTACAGCCATCTTATTGTCTAAGTAGTATCAAAATACAATTGATAAAAATACAATTGATAAAAAGCCCCTCAGTAAAAGGTCTCTCAAATATAAAATAAATGCACTTATACACAATTAATTGATAATTATTATAGCGCAGAATACAGTCTTATCTATGCAGCTAAAAATCCAGAGATCCACAACAATGACCCCAGTTGCATCACATTTAAGGGGCTTGAACATATCCAAATGAACAGCAGACAAGGCAATAGAGATAATCATTTATTAAAACGTGAACAGTATTGGATCTATGAAATGCAAACTAGACATCCGATTGGTTTTAATGAACTTATTGAGCTCACTCCATTTTTGAGATAAAATATTTGGCTCAATGTTTGTTTAATTTTATCTTTATTTTCATTAATTATTCAATATTATATTCGTCTCTCATTTTAATGGTATATGTATTAACATTGTATGTTTTAATTAAAGCACTATATGCATCTATTTTAATTAATTGGGTATTTTAAAGATGAATTATAGTCTCATCATGTGCAATTAATATGTAAAATATATATTTGTTTTTGCTCTAATTCAGTGTATGTATATAAGTTGATGATCTCAAGTTATGTTATGTTCATGTCTATGTAAGCATTGCAGGTTCGGATTCGTATATGTGTCTGTTAAACCTGCAACACGTGACCGCTGTAATACATGACGTTGCAAGGGAAAGAGGTAGCATCACTTTAAGCATACTACTGGCATTCTAAGGGCATTGGGTCTGGCGTCGGAAGGGGGCCGTCCTAACTGATTCCCTTCTTCCTACAAATACGCGCAGATGACGCTGTACGTGACCTCCTGACGAAGCACGTGGTGCGAAACGCGTAGAGGTCACGACAGGTCATCCTGCGCGTGTTTGCTGAGAGGCTGAAACGGAGCTTGCCTGAGGCTCCAGAGGCGGTTGTTTCCATCTTCCTTGATGCCGTGATCCGGATCCTGTACTGTCATCAGAGGTCCCCCTTCTCTGCCTCAGTGTGAGTGTTCGTTTCCCCCTGTCAGCAGTATTATAGCTCTCTATGGCGGTTTTAACCTTAACTCCCTTGGGCTGTTAATACTCTCTTTGTTTATTTTTACATTGATTGTGTGTTTTTTTCTTATGTTGTGTATGGTTTACTGTGTTAGATTTTTCTATGTTTAGAGACCATATATATGGTTTATATTTCTGGGCAACTAATCCATTGAGCTGAGGAGGGGTTGGATCCCCTCAGCTGTTTATGTGTTTGTTTTAATAAATTAATACTAATTCCTTCCCTTGTGCGCTTTTGTGCATTATTTTCTTCTCAATTTACGGAGGATATTATTTAATCTGTTGGCTAAGATCTTTGCATAAAGTTTTAGATCAGTATTTAACAGTGAAATAGGTCTGTAGCTAGAGCACAACAGAGGATCTTTCACCTCTTTTGGGATTACCACTATGGTAGCACGAAGCATATCCCTAGGAGGGGGAAGGCCTAGTAGCATCTCATTAAATACTTTGGTGAGAAATGGGAGGAGCGTTGTGGAATATTTCTTATAATAAAAATTAGAAAATCCATCCGGACCAGGGGCTTTCCCAATTTTCAGGGATTTTATTGCTTCCATAATTTCCAGGGGCTCTATAATTTTTTCAAGGACTATAATGTCATTCGGATCTAGAGTGGGGAGTTGGCATTCAGCTAGATAATTTCGAATCTTTATTGCTCTTTTGTTTTTAGCAGAGTCTCCCATTGGGCCTGGTAGATTGTAAAGGTATGTGTAATAGTCCTTAAATGCGTCACTTATAATATTGGGGTAGTGGGATATTGGGCCATTTTTAGTGTAGATATTATGAATTTTAGCTTTAGCTTGTTTTTGTTTTAATTTGCGTGCCAACATCTGCTTTATTACTTTTTCATAGTATTTCTGTTGGGTCCATCTTATAGCTCTTATACAGAGGCGGCACATTTTATTTGAGTGCGGCTAGCTCCGCAAGCCTGGGGTCACGCGTCATCGGGTGCCTGCGCCCCCTGCACGCGCGTCCAGGGCTCCCCGAGGGAGCCCTGGTGTCCCGCGATGTGGGGGACGGCGGCAGGTGGTTCCGGGGGACCCGGCGGACCCGGCGAGCGGAGGGAGAAAGCCACGATCGGAGGGCGCTCCTCCGTGGCTTCGGCGCGCCAGGCACATCCCGGCGCGCGCCTGGTTACTGCTGCACCGAGACCGGGCAAATGCTCAAATAAACTCGGCCGCAGCAGTAGCTCTTTCTGCGTTTGACACCAATAAAAGATTTAGTTCGCCCCTCACTGAGATTATTTGCCTGTAATTTTTCCGAGATGGGTTTGACTTGTGAATAAATTCTAGTTCTGATAGTTTTTGTGTTAGTGTTTCGATTTGTTTTGTTTTTTCTCTTTATTTCTGAGAAGCCAGGGCAATCAATTTGCCTCTTATCACTGATTTGTGGGCCTCCCAAAGGGTAAAAGAGGAAACCTCTGGGATATTGTTTAATTCAAAGTGTTGGGCCAGTTTGCCTAGTAGTTTTAATGATTTTATTGAATGCATAGTGGTTTTATTTCTTTAACTGATTGGCTATTGGTTTTATTTAGGTAATTGATTGGTTGGTTAGTGCTTGAAATTTTTGAATTTGGGGGTTTAGGTTCTTGTATATGTTTGATTATTGTGTATTTTGGACATTCATGCTTTTGTATTAGGGTGACCATTGGCTGCTATAGTAGCTTATCATGCCCATATTATATGGGTATGATGTACTACTATGCCACTCAATGGGTACAGGGTGGGTATAGTGGGTGGTAAGACCTCCCGGGTGGGTAGCAGGGGAGGGTGGGTAAACCCCTTAATTACTATAGCGGTTATTAACCGCTATGGTGATTAAAGGGTTAGGGGCCATTAGATTGTATTTTTTATGTATTCTTTCTGGCAATGGAGGACATGACCCTGCTGTATGCTGACGAGTATGCACTTCATAATGGCAGGGGCAAGTAGAACCGTTTTATTTACTTTATTTATGCTATAACGTTTTGTTTAATAATTGGCAAATTATCTATTATCCATATCTGGATAATAGTTATTTTGCACATTACTGTACTGAATGTGTTTGGGGAAAGGTGTATTTATTGAAATTTATTGAAATCTGCATGTACACAGCATTACGGAGAGGGTGGACTATTAACAGAGGTAATATTTTTGATTCTTTGCCTCCAGTCCCCCTCCATATGCAAGGCGATTTTCCACACTTTCAATATCCTCACTCCCGGCATTTCATATTCCGATAAGACTCTATGTAAGCAAAGTATCCAGATCGCAAGACAGCAGCACTTTCACTACCGGATCCCTTAGTTTAAATCCTTCAGCATGATCCATGAGGGCAAGGAAAAAGATTATGTTTATATATTAATAATGATAATAGTGAAAAGCAGGGTTGCAAACCTGTCTGAGACATGTGAACAGGGCCGCTGATAGATTTCTCAGGGCCCAGGACTAGAGTTACTTCCGGGGTCCCCTCCTCCCCCCGTGTTGGCAGTATTGCAATCCCTCCCCCATTTCACACTGATGAGCACCTTCTATTCCCCCCTCTCTTCCATGTATTTCTCTCCAATCAGTCTCACTCCCTCTTCCTCAATCACCCCCTCTCATTCTCCCTGACCTCACATGTATTTCCCTCCCCTGCATCTCAATCCCTCTTTGCCTCATTCCCTCCCTCAACGCCTCTCTCCTCTCCCTTGCCCCCACATTCTGTCAATTACCCCACTCTCACTCAATCCCCCCTGTAAGAGACGTGTTCAGAGGCACGCAATGGAGACCGTTTAAAGTGAAACTTAAATGAGGCTTAATTGCGCCTGACCCTTTAAACACAGCAAAACATGTGAAAATCCACAAACAAAATCTGCTCCACTTTGGAGTATATTTACACTTGCAGTCCAGCCCTCTTTAACTGCGTGGTTAGCCCAGCGATTCACCAGCCCAAATCATAGAGACATTTATATATAGATATGGATAACAGTCATAAGAAAAGTCTTATCTGTCTCTTGTAGCTGTAGGGGAAGGCTTCTCTGTTCTCCTGGTGTCCGCACCCTTGTGTGCTAAGGTAATGTCAGGATCCAGGTTTAGAAGTATTGTTCCCTGTGTCTTACTGGCAGCGTGCAGTCTTTTTGCCACTCAAGACCTGTTTGTTCCACAGGTCAGCCCAGTTGTGGACTGGGGAACGCTCTGTCTTTCTGCTTCCTGGGTTAGCTCAGCTCACGTGTGAGCTCAGAAAGAATCTCCCTTCCTGTCTCAGAGGCAGGCTTTTCTGACACCTGTAATCAGCCAGGTGGTGTTGGTTAATTGTCTACCAGCATTTAACCACCACACTGCTGGATTAGAGGCACATTTTTGAACAGGGATAAGTCCCCTGTTACACACTCTCCCAAATACGTATTAAAATCCCCCCTCCCCCTTAATACATATTAAAATCCTCCCCTCCGCAATACATATTAAAATCCACCCTCTCCCCCCAATACATATTAAAATCCCTTCACTTCCCCAATACACAGTAAAAAAAACACTTCCCCCAATACATATTAAAATCCCCACGCTTCCCCCTATATATATATATATATAAATACTTACCTTGGGGATTGTCTCTGGCTGGGCTCGGAGGCTGCGAGGTTCCTGTCCGGCCAACGCTAGAAGTTGGGCCCAACCTCTGGCGAGGCCCGGCTGCCGGTCACGGCCGGGCCCCGGCTTGGCATCAGCTGCCTGCAGGCCTCTCCCTCACTATGTTCCACATGCTTCCACTGTCAGCATGCGCCGGGCCTTCCTCTCATGCCGGCGTGCACCGTAAACCAGCTTACTTCTGGCGCACTGCCATCAGAGAGAGCCGTCATGTGCCAGAGGTGGAAGCTTGGCGTGGGACACAGTGAGGGAGAGGGCTGCAGGCAACTGATGGAGAGCTGGGGCCCGGCCGTGACTGACAGCCGGGCCTGGCCAGAGGTCGGGCCCAACTTCAGTGCTGGCCTGGCCCTGTACACCTGTCCCTTCTGTCCCCACCTGCCGGCGGCCCTGCATGTGAATGTGCTCACAAATTATATTTTTATTTTTGCTATAATAAAGAATAAATATTTTGGGAAATTACTAGAAAAGCAGGAGGACATGCTAAGAGCAGATATGGAGGCAAAAGATATTACAGTATGTACAAAGATGAGAAAATAAAGATATTTATAGCATTTTATTAATTTAGAAAACTTCACTTTTTTCCTACCTATTGCATTATGGGTTGAGTATGTCAAGACCCATACGAAGAAAAATCGAATATACATGTAGCACCTATTCCCCCACCCTATGTGAGATTTGGGTTGCTACCTGTGTATTCCTGGTGCCATGCATACCTGTTGGTAATCCAGGAGGCTCTGAATTGCTTCGTGGTGGTGTTGGAAGAATCAGGAAAGACTTTCAGGGTGCTTCATTCTCAGTTGGCAGTGCCTCCAGTCAGCGAGGATCCTGGAGGCCCAGGATGGTCCATGCTGACACTAGTTGTATGGCCCAGACAGTAAGCGACACTCTTAGATGTTTCCATGGTTCTTTATTTTCTTACAGCAGAAGTCACAGCTTCCTTCCCATTCCCCTTAATGTCACCTTAAGGTTTGAGGCCCATCTGTGATCCTTCCTGAGTTCCTCCTGTATCCCCTGCTGGTATACAAGGTAGATGATATCCACTCCACAGGGGAAGGGAAGAGCACACTGACTTCTCGGAGAGTGCCAGAATATACCCTGGGGGATGGTCTTGTAACACTGCACCATAACAGGGCAGGTCTGATACTAACAGGCATCACATTAATGACGTGACCCAGCCAATATTCTAGAGGCTGGCACTCTCAGGTTGTTGCTAGGCCCGCCCCTGGATACAGTAAATATATCCAGGCTGCAATAGCAAGCTAAGCCTTCATGAGGAATTAACCCTTCCAGTTCCTGTCACTAGCAGGACTTATACTGTTAGGGCCCAAAAAGAAGAAATAGCGGCCGGAGGCTATGCAATATACAGTACGAGAAAAAAGAGGAGGCTTGGATGGTGATTTCTGATTTTTATAAGCTAGTAAAGGAGTGTGGGAAGTGCTTTAGTATTTAAATGCAGGAATCAGCTGTGGTTAACAAATAAGCCTGCTCCAGCAGGACAGACTTAATGCCTGGCCTGGAGTTACTTCACAATGCAACAAATATACAGATGTAGCATGCATTATTACTCCCATTAAAACAATGCATTGCATTCATGCTACCCCTTCATTTAAAGCAAGATTTATTGCAGCGCTACTGGAACAAATGTTAATGCATGCATTATCTCCTCATCGCACTCATTATTTTTCATGTTATTTGCAATCTCCTAATGCGTTAAATGGAGTAATAATGCCTGCAGCCTTCTATTTAAGAAACAAGAGGCTCTGTAGCAGAGGGTAGTGCATAAAATGGAGCATACTGCTATTGAAGCATAAAAGGATGAAAAAGTGGTGCCAAACAAATGTAACCGGCCTAGAAGCAGAGATGTGGATGGCAGTACATGTGAATCACTCCAAAAGGTAGTTGTATTGTATTGTATGTCTTTATTTATGTAGTTAGGAATGTTTATTGATGACAGAGGATCTCTACTATTGTATAACAATTCTGACTTAAATTTAGTTGGTTAAAGCATAAGACCAAAGTAATAAACACTACAATCTTTTGATATTGATATAGACAATATTAATATATTCAGCTTAATTGATGCATGATGTTTAAAAGACTGGGACAGGCTTGAGAAACTGTGTGATTTGTGGATCAATTAATGATTGCTTTGTCCTTCGTATTTATTGCAAAACGTAATTTTTGTATTAATTTCAAGACATACAGTAACTAGGATAGGATGCCTTTAATATGCATTCCCCTTTTATTAGTTTATAATATACAGTACTGTATGTGTGTTAGAGGTTGTGTAAAAGTCAAGTCCAATATAACTGGAAAATGTTGTTGTGTACCACGTTAGATAAAGAAATATACAATACTCAGAAAACAGTATTTTAGAAATAATTTATCATGAGCTTTATCCTCAATTCAAACACAATAAATATATATATAAATATGTTACATATATTCAATTTTTCATTGAAACTTCAGGTTCTTGTGGACATCTGTAGACTAAAGTTTTAGGATTAGATAATGCTCCTCTGGTAGCAAATTGAGCCAGCTTGTAAAGATGATATGAAATCACATTAGCTATGTACTGTTTTCCCTTCTTTATCATAACAAAGTAATGGATTCATACAATTCAAAACTTAGCTCTTAGAAGTACTCTCATATTACTGTAAACCCCTGAGCTGTCATTTCTGTAGAAGTCTAAACTTTGTACACCTCAAAAAAATAAGCTTTTTATTTTATAATGTTTTCTACCTCCCTGTAATGGATCAACCATACCTAATACTTGAATTCTAAGCTTATTCTGGCTTGGCTAGGCTAAGGATCGCTAGTTTTGTCACCCAATAGTAGTTTTGTTTGCTTAGCTCTATTTTAACACAATATCACATATGTCCATATTAGTACCTGAATTCTAGCTTGTGTTCAGATATTTACTTGTATAAACACAGATTACATTTAGCCTTAAAAGCTGGATTTCAATGTGTTCTCAATATTGTTTAGTTCACGCTCTGACATTTTGATTTTAACTTTGGTGCACTCAGTCAGTCTTTTGCGGAAGTTTCCACTAAGAAGAACATATAGGAAAGGATTAATACCACTGCTAGCATAGCTGAGACAAATAGAGCAGTAATAGCACACGTAGAAAGTCAATGAGGGCTGAGATATCTGAAGGTTCACAATCTGTATCACGTGGTATGGGGCAGCACTCACAATAAATACTCCCACCAACACAAGAACCATCTTGGTCAGCCTGAGGACTCTCTGTCTTGGCAAGCTGTTGTTGTACCTGAAAGAGAGAGAGACAATTACATACAAAACATGATATATTATATTACTCTTACAATTATTATAAAACAGATTGATGTATATATATATATATATATATATATATATATATATAAATACATCTGTATGCTTATCTGCATGTCTTAGACAGGTCTGCAACCCCACCTTTCACCATTATCACCCAGCATACAGCACTTCCACTGCAGCAAGGGATTCTGGGAAATGACATGCAAATGAGCACTCAGTGCCACTTTATGTTTCAAAACCATTTTTAACATGGTTCCCTATAGGCTTAAGCTTGCTGCATGGTCACAGCTTTGAGCACAGCCAGGGTTAAGGTGCATACCCAGAAAACCATACAGTATATATATATACACACACACGTGGCGAGAAAAAGTTTGTGAACCCCAATTATAATTACGGAAATTCCATAGTTTTTCCATGATAGCCTTCTTAAATCAAAACCAGTCTTTTCTTAAATATTCAATAGGGTTTATATTAACCAATTCCATGTCTTTTAAAACAAAATGATGTATGAATTAAACAAAAGATGTGAATAAAGAAAAAATAACGGGGCATTGCAAAAAATGCTGGTAAGGAAGCTGGACAAAGATAGCTGTTGGAAAAAAGATTTATTGAAGGTACATAATTCCTACAGTCAACTCTGACGCGTTTTGTACCACTCTTTGCCAAAGTACCAACAGGTACGAAACGCGTCAGAGTTGACTGCGGGGATGATGTACCTTCTATAATCTTTTTTTTCCAATGGCTATCTTTGTCCAGCTTCCTTAGCAGCGGTTTTGTAGTGCTCTGCAATTTTTTCTTTATTCACATCTTCTGGACGGTTTCAGCTAGAGCACACACATAACAGGAGCCTTCCTGATTCTGCAACATTGCAAGGGACTATGTGGAATGGAATACGTGAGTCTTTATGATCTTTCATTTCAATCCTGTCCCGGTGCTCGTGTGACAACAGCATTAGCTTGAGGTTTGAATTTGTGTATGGGGGTTGTGTGTCTTGTTAGCGAGGGCTCTTTGAGCTCAGGCTGCGGGACTCTCCCCGATAATTCCTTCCTCTAACTGCATGCCTCAATCTACTCATGCGTGGGCGCATACAATATAAGCACCTACAGTAATACAGTAGCAGTGTTCTCACGTCATATCTACTAATTCAAGTTTTCTATGGATATTTCTTAAACATGGACATTGTTTACAGTTATTTCAAGTTTCCCTGTATATCCTCGAGCATAGGGGTTTATTACGACTTTTTCGTGAATTAAACAAACAATGAGTTTACCCTCAATTAATTGAATCAGGGTATGTGAAAAAATAAGTGAAAAAGTAAGTGAAACCATGGTTTTATCCGCTAATTTAAAGGGGGTAATTACAATGGGGTGTTTAAATAATTAGGTAGATCTTCATGTATGAGTTCGGGAGGCCCCATCCTATGTAAAGATCAGAAAACTTGTGAGTTTGGTCTTCATCATACAGGTCGGTGTGTGGAAATACGTCATTCCACAATTAAAATAAATTTCTGAGAACTTCAGAAAAGCAGTTATAAAACCATTTCTAAGGATTTGGGGCTCCACCAATCCACTGTCAGAAAGATAGTCTACAAAATGGAGAAAGTTCAAGACCACAATCACTCTACCCAAGATCTGTCGTCCTACCAAAATGTCTCTAAAAACAAACGGACAAATCATCCTGGAAGTCACAAAGAAACCAGAGTAATATCTAAGGATCTGCAGGCCACTCTCGCGTTGGCTAATGTGAGTTTTCATGACTCAAATATCAGAAAAAGACTGAACAAGAATGTGTTCATGGAAGGATAACCAGTAGGAAACCACTGCTCTCTAAAAAGGACATTGCTACCCATCTGAAGTTCACCAAAGAGCACATAGATGATACACAAGATTTCTGGAACAATGTTCTCTGGACAGACGAGTCAAAGGTATAACTTTTTGGCCTCAATGGGAAATTTTATGTTTGGCAAAAACAAAAACTGTGTTCAAAAGAATAACCTCATCCCAACCATCAAGCATGGTGGTGCGAGTGTGATGGTTTGGTGCAGTTTTGCTGCTTTAGGACCTTGACAGCTTGTCATCATTGACAAAAGCAGGAATTCTGCATTGTATCAGAAGATTCTAGAGGAGAATGTCAGGCCATCCATCCATTAGCTGAAGCTGAAGCGAAAGTGGGTTATACAGCAAGACAATGATCCTAAATATGCAAGAAGATCTACAAAAGAATGGCTGCAGAAGAAGATTTTCTGCATTTTAGAATGGCATAGTCAAAGTCCAGACCTTAACACCATTGAAATGTTGTGGCAGGTCCGGAAGTGAGCTGTTCATGCAAAGAATCCCACAAATATCAATGACTTCAAGCATTCCTTAAGGAGGAATGGGCCAACATTCCTCAAAACTGATGTGAGAGCAGTTACAGGAAACACTAGTGTAGTTGAAGTCATTGCTGCTCAAGGGGGTGCCACCAGGTACTAAATGTAAAGGTTCACATACTTTTTCACACAGATATTACATGTTTAATCATTTGTGGATAAATAAATGTTAAAGTATCATGTTTTGTGTTATTTGTTTGATCAGGTTACCTATATCACAGGCACTGTGAACATTCTGAACACATGATACATAAAGCTTGGCCCCCTGCAGACGCACTTACCAGAACTCCCTCCTACTGTCTCTGTACGTTCTCCCTACCTACCAATTAGATTGTAAGCTCCCCGGGGCAGGGACTCCTCTTCCTTAATGTTATGTTTATGTCTAAAGCACTTATTCCCATGATCTGTTATTTATATTATCTGTTATTTATTCGATTACCACATGTATTACTACTGTGAAGCGCTATGTACATTAATGGCGCTATATAAATAAAGACATACAATACAATACAATATCTATTATTAGGCCTTAGATTAGGATCTAACAACATTTTAGGTTTGAAATACTGTGTAACAGGGGAGTTATCCCTGTTCAGGTAATGTACCTCTAATCCAGCAGTGTGGTGGTTAACTGCTGGTAGTCAATTAACAAACGCCACCTGCCTGATTAGATGGCTTAGAAAAGTATGTCTTTTGAGACAGGAAGTGAGACTCCTTAGCTCACACCTGAGCTGACCTTGGAGATAAACAGTCTTGAGCTCTGCCATAAGACACAGCAGAGCTGCTTTCAAGACACAGGGAAAACTTCTAAACCTGAATGCTGACACACCCTGAGGAAAAGGGAGCTGAACCAGGGACAGAGAAGATTTTCCCTCCAAACCACACGGAACAGATAAGACTTTTATTTACAAGACTTTTTATATCTGTTCATTTCATGCTACTGCTGCGACACACTTTATTCGAGCAAATACCCAGTATGTACCTGGCAGATACCTGGAATGCGCCGCTCCTCACCTCTTACAAGCCCCGTTGCATTTGCCTTCCCAGCCTGGGTTCATGCCTGGCTGATGGGCGGCTGATCTGTTAAATGATAATGATTAGGATTTAATAGGCTGCAATGCTTCGCGTGTCTACCAGATGGCATAAATTCATGAATTGTAATGCAGTATATATATATATACTGTGCAGTATTGCAGCCAGCGGGAATAAAATGCTTCAATCCCTGCCTGGAAAATAACGCAATGCACTCGGGCAGAAAACAGTCACAAACCTCAATACACCCGGGTATACCCGAATTCGTGGGACTAGCCGAGCTCGAATAAAGTGTGTCGCCAGTGTATATGTTTGGGGCTGGGAGACATGCTTATCTAAGGGAGTTGTGAACCGCATAGTATTTCACTAGAAATACTCCCAAGTGAATAGAAGCTTTGTTTACCCCTTGTTTGGATGGTTTCCTGATGTTAAGGAAAAGGCGCAATAAAAAGGCTTATTTAATTTCACCATAATCAGTCTCCCTTGCATACCTCTGTGAGCGTCTGCCTACATATGGTGTCCGAAGTGGGACGAGAGGGGTCTTTGAAGTTAGAAAGGACCGGAGATTTTTTCTGTGAAATTTTTTTTATGCTTTTTGCTTACAAACAGTCTGAGCAAAGTAAAAAAAAAAAATTCTCATGCAGCAGAGATCAGAATTAAAGGGATACACACCCAGGCAGGAAACTTACACTGCACTGAAACCTACAAAACCACAGATGGACTCTTTTACCCAATCCCAAGAGGAGAGAGACTGCTGAAGCAGCTAAACCTTATTTGCCTATCACAAAGTGTAATATGGTCATTGAAATAGGGGTTTTGCCTTCCAGCCATAGTCAGGGTTCAAGAAGTGAGTCAGCCCTTTAAAACGGATAGGTGTTTGTTGTTTTCAAAAGTTTCGCTGAAGCAGTGAATACAGATGGAGACCCACGAGCGGTACTGATTTTGCAAATAAAGGTTGCCACACCGCATAGGGCTACCAGCTGTGAATGGAGTATATGCAGAAAAGTGTGAAAATTGATACAAGACTGTACTGAAGCAGGGGAATTTTTAGCAAACAAATGCTGAGTGTAAAATTGCCCTACAGGGGAAAAAGGGATTGCTGAACTGTGTAAAAGGTATTCCAAAGCCAATTGCTGAGTGTTGAGTCACCCTGCCGGGAATGAAAGAAATAGTCCACTGCAAAGAAAGTTTTTTTTTCTGCAAGTAAAAAAAGTCTACCTATGTATCTTGGGAGCAAAACAGACACCCAAAGTGTGAAGTGTGAATGCCATATTACCCAAAGATGAGACTGAAAATGACTGAACTCAAGCAGAAAACCAAATTCTGTTGCTGAAGCGGAGGCATTGCACCTAGCAAGTAAATGGTGTAAAGCAACCAGAAGATTTTTTTCCTAGCAACTACACATTCAGCATACCTAATGAGAGATTAATCCTAGCAAGTAAATGGTGTAAAGCAAATAGACGTTTTTACCTAGCAACTGCACATCTTGTATACCTGATAAGAGAAAATGCATGCACAGTACTGCTGATATTGTAAAACTTACCCAAGAAAGAAAAGTCTACAGAGATGCCTGTGAGAGCTACGACCTCTACAAGCAAAATATACCCACCTGTAGGACTACCACAATTGGGGGTTCTAGCAAATACAGTGGCAACAGCTGCAATAGCGCCTCCTGAGGTCAGGAAGAAAATTACACCTGATAGCCTAAAAATGGAGGACAAGATGCAGCGTTCCTGTAATGGACCCTACCCCACGGAAGAGTGTCCCTTCCAGTCCAATAAGGAGGAAGACATCTCTTACGGGGAACCCGAACCGAGTCACACCCACAAAACACCCTAAGAATGGTGGGGGTGCCTGAACTCGGCACGAACCAAAAAGACCGCTCCCTTGGACGAATATGATCAGCAGGAGAAAGAGCGGGAACAGTGGATCACTAAATATTTCCGTCAGCTATTACAGTTGCAAGAAAAGCCGGGTGGATCCAGCGACGCTGCTAAAATTTCAAATGAAGATGGAGACCCCAGTATCCCTGAAGTGACGGTGTCATCCAAACAAAAAGGCGAAAAAAGAAAAGCGGTTCTTCATGTACCGTGGAAGGAACAGACATGTCCGCAGATCCTGTGGAGGAAAAGGGGGACCGAGTTGCCCTGCAGCCTAGAGAAAATGGAGAATTCGTCCCGCGGTTAACAGAATATCCAGAGGGCCCAAGGCAGAAGTCGTGTACCCCAAAGAAGTGTCTGTCCGGTGCCAACAGTGAGGAACCCTCAACCAGTCATCCCCGGGAAGCGGAGCCGGAACCAGTGAGTGACGATCCCTTGACCAGCCCTGAAGACGCCGTGAAAATTGCCAGGCGTGACTGTGATCTACTTCGAGAACAATTGAAACTTGAGAGAACAGATAATGCTGAGTTACAGATGACGGTGCTCGAAATGTACTCTGAATCTGGAACAGGATTGGACGATCTCAAGACTGAGCTAGATACTGCAAATGCTACTATTTCCGGCATGGATGAAAAGCAAAGCCAATCTGATAAAATGATGACTAAGCGGAAGCGGAAGTATGAGGAGACACTAAAGCAGATGACAGTCTTTCAGCAAGAGGTTCACACTCTTCGCGTAGAGCTGAATGCCTCACAACAGGAGGTCAACAATGTCCGGACAGAGGTGGACATATCTCAGAAAGAGGTTCAGACACTCCGCAGAGCACTGGATGCCTCACATCATGAGACCAGCAGCTGCCGCACAGATCTGGAAGATTCCAGAAAGGAACTACACAGTCTAACTGAGGAGCTGGACATTTCTAAAGAAACGATTGTCAATCTTAATACAGATCTCCAAGTCTCCCAGAAGGAGCTTCAGACCCTCAACCTAGAGAAGGAAGTCTCATGCCAGGAGACTGTCATTTTCAAAGCAGATGTGCGTAAATGGAAGGAGGACTGCAAAGAGGCCCTGAATAGTACAGAGACTGAAAAGGGAGAAATGTAAGATTACAAAGAAAAAACTTAAAACTCAAAGAAGAAAATTTTAATTTGACAAACGACGTCAAGGAAAAAAATGAAAAGCTGCACGAGCTTAAAGAAATAAATAGACTTTTGGAAGGTGAGAAGTTTGAAGCAGAGCACCGACTGCAGAACCAACTGCAAGGTCTGCGTACGCACCTCGAGAAGGCAGAGGAGAAGCAGCGAACTCTGCAGGAAGACAATCTGCAGGATGTTAAAGAAATTCAAGTGCTGCAGGAACGTCTGATGACCCAGTATGTCCCCGCAAAGCAGCATGAGAAACTGAAGGGTACCCTGAGCATCACCAAAGCAACGCTAAAGGCCAAGCTTAGAACCCAGGTGACGCGGCACAAAAGGGAGCACAAGAAGGTCCAGAAAGTGAAACAAATAACTGTGGCCCAAGCAAAGAAGTTCATAGTGCTTCACAATGCAATAAAAATGTGGAAGCAAGCTCAGAGAAAGCAAAGCATGCAGATAAATTCCCTGAGAAGAGACTTGCAAGACGCACTCAAAAAACAGGGCTCTCTCGCGGATGAGATTACAGTCCTACAAGGACAAGTATTGACCCTGACTAAGCGTCAGTATCCCACAGCCTCAAAAACCCATGAAGACAAGGGTACAATGAGAGCTGGGAATACCACTCATCTGAAAGACAAGGTTGCAAAATTTGAACCACCTAAACAAGCACTAGCAAAACCTTCAGCCACCCAACAGGCAACAAAAGAAGGTACACGTGCTGAATTAAAACCAGAAGAATCCTTAGCTGATGAAGCTGAAAAGATGGGACATTCTCTGGAAGTGGGTGTGGAATTGCAACTTAACCCCAAAGAGGCTGAACTAGCAACCCCATTGAGTGGGAAAAGGGCAGAGAGACAGCTTCAAGAGCGGAAAACTCAAAGGGCTGTTTTTAAACGCTCTGCAACTGCTGCCATACAGTATGCCTACAATAAGACGAGCACCCGATGCGAGGGAAATCTGATGACCGTGCACGTAGCAAAAAGACTTTACTTAGAAAAAGTCCTCCTCGAGCAACTGAGGGGTGCTGATCTCAAGCACCTTCAGGTGGAGACACGAATAAACTGGAGAAAGGGCTCCAATCCCAGCAGGACTGAGGGTTCTCTTCCTCCATCCACTCTCATTCAAGTCACAGAGATATCTAGAATGAGAGTGGAAGGATGGGCTTTGGCCGTGGCAAGCCCGAGCTTCCCCCTAACAGGGGAGGTATGTAACAGGGGAGTTATCCCTGTTCAGGTAATGTACCTCTAATCCAGCAGTGTGGTGGTTAACTGCTGGTAGTCAATTAACAAATGCCACCTGCCTGATTAGATGGCTTAGAAAAGTATGTCTTTTGAGACAGGAAGTGAGACTCCTTAGCTCACACCTGAGCTGACCTTGGAGATAAACAGTCTTGATCTCTGCCATAAGACACAGCAGAGCTGCTTTCAAGACACAGGGAAAACTTCTAAACCTGAATGCTGACACACCCTGAGGAAAAGGGAGCTGAACCAGGGACAGAGAAGATTTTCCCTCCAAACCACAAGGAACAGACAAGATTTTTATTTACAAGACTTTTTATATCTGTTCATTTCATGCTATATGTTTGGGGCTGGGAGACATGCTTTTCTAAGGGAGTTGTGAACCGCATAGTATTTCACTACAAATACTCCCACATGAATAGAAGCTTTGTTTACCCCTTGTTTGGATGGTTTCCTGATGTTAAGGAAAAGGCGCAATAAAAAGGCTTATTTAATTTCACCATAATTAGTCTCCCTTGCATACCTCTGTGAGCGTCCGCCTACATACTGTATGTGAAAATTCTAAGTGGTTCATAAGCTTTTTCTCGCCACTATTATTGAAGTATCTAAGGCAAAATCACAATCTTAGATTTTTTTCTAAACTAAAATGTATTTGTTCAGCACTGTCATTCAGAGTTAATAGCTACGTCTAACATCTTTTTGCGATCAGATTGCTTCTGCTGTAGCTTTAATAATGGCAGCACATGAACTAGGGTAAAAATACAAGATTACAGATGCATGGAAATATCCTTGCTTTGTCCCCAGATATACTGTGTTGCATAATTCAAAACTTTACTAAATATTTTCCCAGAAAAAAACAATTGTTTAGTTAAGTAAGACATTCTGAACATTTTTTTTGTGAAAAAACAAACAGTTATCTTACCTATTTTTATTTATATAGCAGTTAAGTTAGATAAAAAAAAAATCCAGTGGCACAGTAAACAATAAATTATAGAAAAAATAATAAAGAACAGCCAAAAGACGCAAAAAATAAGAAGGGGCTGACTATATGCATGTATGTATGTGTGCATGTATATCTTTATTTACATAGTGCCCACAGATGTACTTGCACTTTACAAGAGAGACAATACAGTACTGTACAGTGAAATATATAACAATAATATATATATTTTTATATTTATTTACATTCTCTCATATTAAACTGCTGTGCGAGTTCCCCTTGCCATTAACGATGGGTGAAACAGTCCAACCCCATTTCCCAGATTGTTTAGATCAAATCCTTCCCCCCACCACCAAAATCTGACTGCTGATTGGACACTTAAAAATCTGTGCAAATCAATAAAAATCCTCCATTTGATACAATCAAATCCGCAGAGAGAAAGTGAGACATATCCCCCCTCCCCACCCATACATTAATCCGTGTCCGGATTCTTAACAATCGTGCCACATATTTTGGATTGCTCTGTAAAATAAAATAAGAAATCCAAAATTGCGGATTCGCCTTTTTAAACTGGTCTGCAGAAATCTGCGGATCAAAGGAATCGGCGGAACCATATCCGCAAAAAAAAATATTAATTGCCCATCTCTACATGCACTTCGTTTGTCAATGCTTACCATTCACAGCTGGTCTTTCAGATGCTAAGAATGTTTCAAAATATGTGATTCTAAAGGTACAATACCAGAAGGTAGATTTTATTTTTTTTATTTTTTTACATGGAAGCATCAGCTGTTGAACAATTAACATATTGAGAAACTTAGTTTATTCTCAGAACTCACTTTGTTTTATAAAGCACGATGTTTTCTGGAACATCATTTATCAAGCAGTTCTGATAATGTAGGAGTTACTCATGACTAATAAACCAGTGCTTGGACGTTACAACTTACAAAATAATTCAGCATGACCAATTTTTATTAGACCTAGAGACAAAATTCAAATATTGAACAATATATTTAAACAGAACAAAATAATTTTTAGTCTTCGTATAGAAAAAAAATTGTATATCCAAACCAATACGTGCTGAAACATATATATGTTTTATTTAGATTGCTATTGTCCTGGTGATATTAAAGCACAGTTAACAGACAGAGGTGTAATTGCAAGTAGGAATACCACATGTACTGTACTAAAAAAAATTGTTATTGCAAACCTATTTTACTAGATTAAAAAGAAAAAAACCTCCCACACCTCATCATCTAAGATATTGACCTGTGTTCTAAAAATGTGAAAATTATGGAATTTAGGGTCATATACTGTATTAAAGTTTTCCAGTAGTAGTGTTAAATATATGGAACATTGTGAAAGTATCTGTGTACCTGAGAACTATTACCTTTCCATTTTTAGAAAAATACATAAATTAATTTCTGGGAGAGAGTCATTTTAACACGTTCATGACAAAAGTTTAAAATTCTACAATGTACTGTATTCCTTCTATAGAATAAAGAATGTAACATATGATACTAATGTCTACATTAGTTATTATTCTAAATGTAGTATGCAATTAAATACAAGGCTTTATATACACAGTTTATAATTAAGAACATACTTTTTTAATTTTACACAATAAATATGGTAATAAACCATTGGAACTCTTGGATCCACATAAGGCTTATTAATTAATACTTGTGTAGCCATGTATCCTTTTTGGCTACTAATCTGCCCTGCCTAACACAGGCTGTGCTAGGGTTAAATCCGGGATTCCCCCTGCAGTAAGCAGCTTCCTTGAGTGACAGGGGGTGGGCTAAGGCCTGTGGACTGCCCAATCAGGGGCTCAGACCTTGCACCCTCCCCCTGGGTACATTAGGGGCTGCACAGCAAAATTTAGAGGAGTTGAATTTGGTGGAGAGATCCTCTCCCTCAGGGGAGTGGGATACTGCCCCCTATTCCACCAGGGAATAGGGGAAGAGATCAGGATAGACCTTTGGGGCATCAAAGTTACAGCCTTCTGGGTTGAGTCCAAGGACCACCCATAAGAGGAAAATAGTTCATCCAGTTATATGCTGTATTCGCTGTTAAAGAATAAAGCTGTTCCAGTTTGATATATTCTGGCCTGAGACTGCAATTGATCATGGGGAGCAGTAGAAGAGGGTTTTCCTGCAGGAATTGCATCCAGTGCTACTGAAGCCTGCTGGAGATGGAGGCGCCGCACCAGTGATTAAGAACCAACCATCACCCCAAAAGCCAGTCCTGTCTTCCCCATTAACACCGGCGGAAACTCAGCGATTCTGTGAGCAGCACAAAACACAGTGTAATAGGGAAATCTCCCAGAGGGTGGGGGGAAACCTGTTACACTTACAGTATAAATCACATGTTTGCATTTTTGTGCATATATCCACATGGTCTTTTTGCATCCAAAGCCCCCTTTTATTTTGCCAACAGCTAAATATCAAAATGGTTGTTTGCGGTAGGTCAGGTGCTAGTAGAATTAACACTCCTAAGTGGTACAGTATTACTACTAAATAGTAGGGTGATGATGGAGAGACCTGGGGTCTGAAACATTAGTTTGATATTTTTATACGGTGGTGTTATATAATAATGATCAATATATATTGATCAATAAATAGAGCAGATTAGTTAGCAATTATTTATTACTGTTGTTCTGCATTTTATGAATAATATACAATATATACCACAGAAGAGCTTTTTGAAGATACTATCACTAGTAAAACTCGCCTTTTCTTCTTTAAATGAAAATACCAACTACAGCTCAACCCCGTTATAACGCGGTCCTTGGGGTCCACAACCCCGAGACCGCGTTACAACCGGGGTCGCGTTAAAATTTCACTGTGTTGTAGAGGATAAATATATTTATAGGGTATGTCTTGTCACACCAAGCCTATGGTGTAGAGGTAAGAGGCAAGGCATTGGTATCAGAAGGTCCCGAGTTCAATCCCTGCATGTGTTTTGTACAAAATGTATTAATGTTTATTTGTGTGTCTGTGTCTGGTAGTCAATTAAGCATTGAATTGAATGTTTGAAAAAGACGATGGCACGCGACGGCAAGAGAGCAGAGAGATGAACACGTGGACAGCAGGAGGAGGAGAGAGATGAGCACGTGGACAGGACAGCTGGAAGAGGAGAGCGTAAGGCAGCAAAATGGAGGATTTGAGATGCAGATACGGCGGCAAAATGGAGGCTTTCAATTCGGGAGCCATGCTTAGACCGCGTTATAAGCGGATTCGCGTTGTAGTGGATAACGCTATAACGGAGTTGAGCTGTATTATGAAGCATTTAAGAAAACGGAGAGCTGGATCATTTGAATCAATAAGTCATAACTAGTTGTTTCTTAATAATTTATCCTTAGACACAGAACTACAATGTAATATTAAGATAACATGTATATTTTACTATTATTTTCTCGCTGGTGGGTAAAAGGTTCAGTGGTCTCAAGCTTCTTTTTGTATGAAATGCAAAATATGTATAATTTGTTGTAGCTAACTGCCTTTTACAACTTTTTTTAGTCAATTAAATCATTTACTGTACATGGGTTTATGGGTAAATGCAGTTGCATAAAATGAGAACTTTTTAGTACTGACTAGGTGATAATGCTCGGTACTAAGTCACCTAGGTTACCTGCACACTGTTTCTAACCTTGTATAGAATATTCTTAGCGTCTGAGGTCACACTCCACCTAGTCACGTGTCACGTGGCAGTCAGTATGAAGTTTGAAATCTCGTAAGCGTATCACTTGAGCGCCTCTCCCCTTAGTAGTTACGTTTTTAATTGTTTAAAGGCAATTGCTAAATACAGTGATTTGCTACCTAACATTTATTGAAAATACTAGGTAATATAGAGAGAATTTTTGGAAAGGGATTATATCTTTACTTACTCTACAATCTGTCTCTCTCTTACTACCTGTACAAATTGGGGTTTATTTAGTTGCAACATACTATCGCATTCCAAGGTCATTGTGTTCCCATATTGCTACTGTAAAACAGCCTACTATGACTGGCAGCTCTTTGCACTTTAGTTGTAAGTAAAAGAAGCAGATAGGGAATGACAGGGTTGATGTGACAGTACCAGTAACCTTTTGTAAACATTGAATAGTCAGAATAAAATGTGGTTACACAATTATCAGAACATTAGAAATAAAATAGCATGTGCTCGCGGCTGGGGAAGGTGCCTGAGCACACAAACTGTGCTCTCCAGGAGCTATCCCCCAACTTCCTGGGTCACATTACTGATGTTAGAGGTACACCATACCACTTACACTATGTGCGTTACTATGTTAGGCTTTGTCAAAGAGGCAAAAGGTATCATGCAGCCCCTCCTCTTATACGTTGTACAGCCAATGGCTTCACATCTTCAAAGAGAGACTCAAATTCATTCACTGTGTAAATTACTGTAGTCAATTAGTATAGCACTCAACATTATTTTATAAAAATATATCCTGGTCAATAAACAGGGTATATTTATTTGTTTATTGACCATAATTTACTTCTATATATGTGTCGCATTCGCAAGTTTCACTGGGGATTTTTGCAATTGAATAAAGCTGCGAGTTTGGGACATCGTGCAAATTGCTAGACACTATGCACAAATTAGTGCCTTGCCACACATTAATGGAGGCAATAACATATGCTACATCAGTAGATACCATCAAAACAAATCATTTAAAAATGCTAAGGGAGAAGGCCCAGATGGACTTTCTGAAGACGTTCATAACATTTTAAATGATAATATTTCTGTACCACTATATTTTCTAAGCCACTATCAAAAAGCAGATACAGTATAACAAATTTGCGCAAAAAGGGTAAAGATTAATTGAAACTGGAATTGTATAGCCCTATATCATTATTAAAACAGGACATTAAACTATTTATCAAACGATAAGGCAAAAATCACACAAAGTCACAAATTTTGCAAACTTGCTGTAATGCTCGTTGCTCGGTTAACTCAAAAATGGAAATATCTGTTGAAATAACAGGCAGATTTATTTGTCACTGAAAGGCTAGCTAGATAGCCTCAATAGATGCGAGATTCTATGATTCCAATCAAACACGCTGATTAACCATTTTATTCAAATTTCTTCCCTTCTATACTTTTGTCTAACTCATGATGTACGTAGCTGCAAACATATTTTCCCCTATATAAATATCATTATACACAAAAACATTAACATTCTTAAGAACAACCTGCACCTAACCTGATTAGATGCCTGATTCTCTCATTAAATAAAAGATGGACTGATTAAAAGGCAGATTACCCAATTAGCTGCCTATTTAAACACCCTAGCAAAAACACTTCCTCCTTGTCAAAATGGAGACAGTTTGACAGCGGTGGTGTTGCAACGAGGCATGTAAGACAGACAGACATGCAGAAAAAGAGAGCAGACCGGGGGAGATTGCTATTGACAGACAGGGAGAATGGGAGCTGCATTTGGAGAGGATACTAAGGAGAGTGGCCAGGCCACTCTTGTATAGGCCCAGAAACACCGTAGGGGCTCAAAAAGCAGGTACAGGTTGAGTTATAAAGCTGCATGAAAAATGTCACTATTAGAGAAATATAATACAAAGTCAACTTTCCAAAATGTACAAGTTTATTACAGTCACTTTATTTATCTTATACTTTTTTTGTTGTGTTGTGGGCTTGCTTGGCATTTCAGTGGTTGTGGATGTAGATGGTGTTGAGTCTTCTTGGGTTGATGGAGTTGCTGCTCTCCTTATTACACGAAGACCTCTCTGAGAATGCTGCACATTTCTGTTAATGATGAAAAAGTGTTTTAAGACAAGCGAAAATAGTTACTTGATACTCAATATGGTGATTAAATGTGTATTACACAAGTAAAAATGACAAAAGTGCTATATATTCAAAGTAAATACTGTAAGTAGAATGAATACAAACCTTTTTTGAGAGATGCTGCTCTGAGAACATGTGATGTTTCCCAACATCTGCGGATAGTAGAATATATGATCCTGAGCGCAAACTCTCAGGGTATATAAAAACTAAAATAAAGAAATATAGCACAATATGTATATACAAAAGCGATAGCACCAGGCGGAGGGGAATGGAAAAGTCACGAAGCTTAAGGTCCTGAACTAGTGCTCTACAGCTGAAGCAGATCCTGATATGGTGTATACCAATATATGCCTATATATTTGAATGGTGTCTTGGTGAGTAGCGTTATGAGTGCAGGGATTAATAAAGCATTTAAGTATCTGTGTATGAATATGTCCCTCTAATGTATAAGAACAGTCCAGTATGGAATACAAATGCGATGAGGGAATCAGACACTGAAGGGGAGATTGGGGCACTCCGGTAAGGACACGGACCCAAATTAGCCAGATCAATCCTCTCCCTCCTTTGCACATAAAGTTGAAGCATCAGCACATGAAAAAAACTGCAACCGCAGCTACATTTACTCACAGCACCCGACCTGCCACTGTAGAAACCCGACTACGTGGACATGCTGTCTCCTGAATGAAGATAGATTGTAAATCACCTGAAGAGCAGGAAATGGAGAGCACTGCTCCAAGAAAAAACGGGGAACAAATCTGAAATTGATGATAAAAAGTAGGTTAATTTACGGAACCACTGGCGACATGTAAATCATAAAAATGGTAATCCTCTTACGCGTTTCACGCTCTAGGTGCTTTGTCAAAGAATGACAAACCCAATTACTTTAATGCTATTTATAGGTACAAAGGTGGTCTGTCGGATATCCTTAAAAAGACGTTTAACCAATCAAAACACATCCAGAAGTAAGAATCCCAGGTTTCTCATAATATATCCAGTGATTGCTGAACTAACACAGCCGAGCCCCCGAGAGCCCTAGAAAGAAAGCACAAATAAATCTAAAAACTGGAAAAAATGAAAAAGATACTTCCAAAGAAGTGATAAAAATAACAATAATAACAACACAAGACATAAAGTTGCAGAATGCTGCCCGAAGTTATCCACAATCAAAAAAACATATAATAAAGATAAATAATATAACATGAAGTTACATGCATTAATAATACCTCTGATATTACTATATATTAGACTAAACTTTCTGCAATGTATTAACTATATCAGAACAGTTGTGTGAAAAAGAGAGTACACCCTCTTTGAATTCTATGGTTTTACATATCAGGACATCATAACAATCATCTGTTCCTTAGCAGGTCTTAAAATTAGTTGAATACAACCTCAGATGAACAACAACACATGACATATTACACTGTGCCATGATTTATTTACCAACAATAAAGCCAAAATGGAGAAGCCATGTGTAAAAAAACAAGAACACCTTATGATTCAATAGCTTGTAGAGCCACCTTTAGCAGCAATAACTTGAAGTAATCGGTTTCTGTATGACTTTATCAGTCTCTCACATCGTTGTGGAGGAATTTTGGCCCACTCTTCTTTACAACGTTGCTTCAGTTCATTGAGGTTTGTGGGCATTTGTTTATGCACAGCTCTCTTGAGGTCCAGCCACAGCATTTCAATCGGGTTGAGGTCTGGACATTGACTGGGCCATTGTGACACCTTGATTCTTTTCTTTTTCAGCCATTCTGTTGTATATTTGCTGGGCGTGCGTGGGATCATTGTCCTGTTGCATGACCCAATTTCGGCCAAGCTTTAGCTGTTGGACAGATGGCCTCACATTTGATTCTAGAATACTTTGGTATACAGAGGAGTTCATGGTCGACTCAATGACTGCAAGGTTCCCAGGTCCTGTGGCTGCAAAACAAGCCCAAATCATCACCCCTCCACCACCGTGCTTGACAGTTGGTATGAGGTGTTTGTGCTGATATGCTGTGTTTGGTTTTCGCCAAACGTAGCGCTGTGCATTATGGCCAAACATCTCCACTTTGGTCTCGTCTGTCCAAAGGACATTGTTCCAGAAGTCTTGTGGTTTGTTCAGATTTAACTTTGCAAACCTAAGCTGTGCTGCCATGTTCTTTTTAGAGAGAAGAGGCTTTCTCCTGGCAACCCTTCGAAACAAACCATACTTTTTCAGTCTTTTTCTAATTGTACTGTCATGAAATGTAACATTTAACATGCTAACTGAGGCTTGTAGAGTCTGAGATATAACTCTTGTTTTTTTTGCAATTTCTCTGAGCATTGCATGGTCTGACCTTGAATGAATTTGCTGGGGCATCCACTCCTTGGAAGATTGGCAACTGTCTTGAATGTTTTCCACTTTTGAATAATCTTTCTCACTGTAGAATGATGGACTTTAAATTGTGTGGAAATGGCTTTGTAATCCTTCCCAAATTGATGGGCAGCAACAATTGCTTCTCTAAGATCATTGCTGATGTCTTTCATCCATGGCATTGTTTTAACACACACCTGAATGCTGCAGACTAGCAAACTGCTAAAACTTTGGCTTTTATAGAGGTGGTCACATTTGCTGATGATCAATTAATCAAGGGCATTTGATTAGCAGCACCTGTCTGCTACTTAGTATCTTAATTACTATGGAAGCAGTAAGTGTGTACTTAGTTTTTCACACATAGCTTCTATATTTTGGCTTTAATTTTGTTAAATAAATCATGACCGGTCTCATATGTCATCTGTTGTTGTTCATCTCAGGTTGTATTTACCTAATTTTTGACCTGCTAAGGAACACATGACTGTTATTATGTCCTGATATGTAAAACCATAGAATTCAAAGAGGGTGTACTTTCTTTTTCACACAACTATATATAAACCAAAAACCTAGTCCCAAAACGAAAAAGAATAAAATGGAGAAGGAGAAGGAAGGGGGGCGGGGTGTGGAGTTGTGGTTTTTTTGCTGATTTTTTTTTTTAATTATTGGTGTTGTATTTTTTTTTGCTGGTATTTTTTTTAGGTTGTCCATTGGCTGCCATAGTGGCTAATCATGTCCATAGTATAGGGGCATGATGTATCACTGTGCCAATCAATGGTTAGAAGGTTGGGTAGTTGCCCTGGGGAGGGGGGTTAGGCCTCCTGGGTGGGTAGTGGGAGTGGGGGTTAACCCCTTATTACCATAGTGGTTAATAACTGCTAAGGTGATTAAGGGTTAGGGATCAGTAGTTTTTTTTTTTTTAAATTGTTGGCCACCACTGAAGAAGAGGAAGACGAGGAAGATGAGGACAGCCTTCATCCTGGAAGGGGTAAGTAGAACTTTAATTTACTATATGCAGGATGGTTAATGTTTTTGTTATTGCCAAAGGGTGGGTGGTTAGGCCTCGGGTGGGCATTGGGAAGGGTTAACCCTTTCATTACATAGCGGTTACAACAGCTAAGGTAATGAAGGGGTTAATCCCTCCCACAACCTTCCCAGTAGGACTAACTGCCCAACAAGGGGCAATTACCCCCTTCACTCACCCCCTCTGCCGCCAATAAACCAGGCAGTCATGCTTAACACCTTCATTGCCTTAGCGGTTAGCTGCTAAGGTAATCAAGCTGCTTTTATTTTATTTTAATAATACAGTATTGTAGCAGGGGATCTCCGGAGCTGAATTGCATAGATTTCAGGTCCGGGGACCCTCTGCTTCCTGAGTTACAGGCCCTGTTATAGGTGCGTATCCCTCTGGTTTGTTTAAATACCCTGGTCACATGGGCCATGACACGAGAAAATTTAAACATGGCCTGGGGCCTGGAACTCGGGAAGCAGGGCAACCCCAGACCTGAAATCAATGTGGTTAGGCTCCAGAGACCCCCTGCTACAATATTGTATTATTAAAATAAAAGCCCTGCGATTGCCTGTTAGAGGCGCCCAGGTAGAGTGACTGATTCAGTCTCTTACTGTGCGTCTACTAAAGACAGGTGAAGCCAGGTAGGATTCACACATCAGGGACCCCCGCTGTGTTAATCCGTTGGGCCATTAGTCTGGCCGCTCGAACCTCACGACATGCTAGAGGTTGCCGTGTAAAACACGCATGGCATGCGGTCAACAACAGGCAGTTGCACCTATATGATTTGTGCTCTGACGGATGAAAAATCCGTCAAAATCAAATTCTGTTCGAGAATATGCCAGTGTTTTTCAACTATTTTTCTTGAATCTATTATATTGTGTCATTAAAGGCACAGCATTTCCAAATTCTTGTTCTTTTTCTTTGATTTTAAGATTTCACTTCTACAGTATGTAACTCTCCTGCTTTTTCTACTTCATTTTGAGGATAATTTCTAGCTAGAAATGTTCCCCAAAATCAGCGATTGATCCTTGAAAGTTTTTATATCACTACAGTTTTTCGTGATTCTCCTAAATTGTCTAAAAGGGGTGTTTGTTATCCAATTTTTGTGATGACAGCTATTATTTAGAATGTTGTGGTTTCTGTCCACATCTTTAAAGAAGGTTTTTGTCTTTGCAACACCTTCCTCGATATTAATAGTAGATGTAGAAACTAATTTTTACCCTTACTGTAAGTATTCCCTAGTGAATATGGGACCTCTAGGGATGTTCATTCTCTTTTGATTATTTTATATCTTGTATTACTTTTTATTTTTTATAGTATACTGTATTATTTAATACCAAATATTGCATTAAACTGTATATTGTGTAATTAACACAACCTTTCTCTCTCTATCCCCAACTTGCTTTTATTATCATCTTTTCTTTGAGTTGTTATATCCATATATTTTAGTTTTTTACTCTATTAATAAAGTTTTTAATTGTTTGATCTGTATTTGAACACAGATTTATGTACTCCCTGTGACAGAACCTGTGAATGAATTATTAATTAATTAACCAATTACCTAACACACTATTTAATCGCTATACCCATTATGGGTGCTATATTGCTCCTGATGAAGCTGACGCCAGTTCAGCGAAACGCGTAGAGCTTCCACTTCCTACGCAGTTACCTCTGTTCCAGAGGTGAGGAGACCGCTGTGCCGTGTACCTGTTCCCTCTCCCGCCTAACTGGAAGCTGTCAAGCCCGTAACGGATGTGATGTCAGACGCCGTTCAACGCTGACTGTGGGAGTATCGAAGGGAGACGGCCTGGTCACCACTTCTCCTGGCGTGAGATAAACTGCCCTAACACCATCTTATGTGCCTATTTTACCTGTATACATTGTGAGTACATTTCTTTAGCCTTTTATTGTGATAAAATCGTTTGCTGGTCTGCACTATGGTCTCTTTCTGCTGTGTTTTCTCATGAGCATCATCCTGAGTGAGAGCCCTCCTGAGTTCCTACATACCTTGTTCCCTGCATATGCAGATTCTTCACCTACTTGTCATAAGTAGGCAATCTATATGAGCCAAGTTTCTTTGCTTCATCACAGTTATTGTGATTTTATTGCACCATCATTTGTTTATTCTATTTTTGGGATGTTCCTGAATTATCGCTCTCTTCCTACCCTGGATGTTCACAGCAGGGTCATGTGACATCATGTTATCACGCAACACCAAGTGACCCTGCGGCATCATTTGACACTGGGTTACCATGACGACCCGTCACTGGAAGCTACTTAGTTACAAAGGCCTTGCACGGTCCCCCGGCATTTAGTGTGGGACCTCTGTAACTGCTGCGCCCCTCTCAGAAAATCTGTTAGCAACTCCTTAATTGTCTCTCTTATTTATTGATGTTGGTGCACCACAACTTAGGCACTAGTTCTCTGTGTGCTTTATTGTTCATATTATTTATATTGCAAGTGCCTTTTTCAATTCACACTTGCTGTGCTGCATTTTCTTCACTGTTTATTATAAAAAGCAGGAAAGACTAGAGCACGTCAATATGTACAGCTTGGGGGAGAGATAGCAGAGGTAAGATGATTGAAACATTCAAATACATAAGGGCTTTCAACAAAGTACAGGAGGGAAGAATATTACAGAGAAAGAGAAGTGCTTGAGCAAGAGGTCATTCTCTGAAGCTGGAGGGTGGGATGCTCAGGGGAAATGTGATAAAGTACTTCTTCTTAGAAAGGGTGGGGATTTTCTGAAATAGCCAATAGGAGGTGGTAGGGGTTAATACAGTAAGGGAATTCAATAATGCTTGGTGATAGACAGAAGAATATCATAAATATACAGTAAAAGACAGACAAGTATTAAATGGAGTCAAAGGGATTAAACAGATTGGAAAATGTGCAGACTAGGTATACCAAGTGGTTCTTATCTGCCATCAACTTCTATGGGGCCTATTCACTAAACTTCGATAAGTGACTTATCGAGAATTTGGGGCACTTCTTGAACGAGTTTGCAAGTTCAGAAAACTTTGATAAGTTGCCAAACGCTCGAGAAGTGCTTCTCCCTGATCGGAAGTGCTCCCGCACAGACAAACCATGTGGAAGCCCCAAAAATGCTCAAACTCGCATTTCTTGAGATATCACGTTATTCAGGTAGCTTTGATATGTACATCGCGGCTGCAACTCGCAGGTCCTCATCTCGCCACCTCAAGGGTGGCGAGATGGGATCCGCGATGTGACTTAGAAGAAAACATTTATTTTTGCTGAAAGTATATGGTTTAAACAGCACTGTAAGAATATGGGGAGTAAAATAAGACTGTGGTGCATGGGAACCTAGAGGGACCCTATTCCTTCCCAAATGACAATATAGAACAAGAAATGGGGGGGGGGGGGTTTACCCAGCACTCAAATGAGAAAAATAAAGTAAATTACAAATATGTTATAAAGAGATTTTACTGTGATATTGCCACAATATGACCGCACAATATGTATAGATAATCGCAAAGGTCAGCAATATACATACAACTGTGAGTAATAGCAAATGGAGTGGGAGAACACAGGGTGGGGGAATGGAATGGAATAAGGAAAAGATAAGGGAAAAGAGGGAGGGATCAAGACAAATAAGGGGGCAACGTTTTGGGGCAGGATGCCCCTTCTTCTGGCCCATTCCCCAAGATCACAGTGATCAAGGGTGCTTCCTCTAAGTCCTATATGGACTGTAACTCCCAACACACTGAACAACTAAAAACAAAATACACAATATGGCAACCTATAAGATAATCTTGTGATCCAAGAGTGGTCAAAAGTAAATGTATGCCCAAACAAGGCTAGTGGCAATTAGACCAACCAACTATAGAGTATATCTCAATGATAATCGGTAATTAGCAGAGATAATCTCAAGCAACAATGCTATATAAGCCAGTAATGCAGGGGTTAATAACTAAACTGCTACATGCTATGCAAGCCAATGTGCAAGCCATAGAATTAGAGTCAGATAAGCATAAGTGTATGTCTCTTGTAACCTTGTTGAAACGCATATGCGTGTCATCACATTTACAAACCTGTAATGAATGGCTCTGGGGAGGTGTCGATAAGCAGTTCAATTCACTTTGGTTTGTTAGGCTGTGTGTGTGTGTCTTATTTTTTTTTCAGACTTGGAATTCACATTGAATGAGAAGTCATCACCCTGAAACCATCATATCAGAGTTCCATACATTTAATACGGAACTATATGATGGACAAAAAACCCAGATAAACAAAACAACAACAAAAGATAGAATAGATTTTCCAAAAGAAGGTAATTTACCAAGCGTGACTCTAGTGGAACTAGAGGGTCTGAATGGTCTTATTACAGAGGAAGAGGTCTCCACTACAATACAATTGTATTGTATGTCTTTATTTATATAACGCCATAAATATACATAGCGCTTTACAGTAGTAATACATGTTGTAATCATATAAATAACAAATAATATAAATAACAGGTCATGGGAATAAGTGCTTCAGACATAAGAGTAACATTAAGGAAGAGGAGTCCCTGCTCCAAGGAGATTACAATCTAATTGGTAGGTAGGGAGAACATATAGAGACAGTAGGAGGGAATTCTAGTAAGTGCGTCTGCAGGGGGCCAAGCTTTATGTATCATGTGTCCAGGATTATCCACAGTGCTATTCATATGCTTCTTTAAGCAAATGTGTCTTAAGGTGGGTCTTAAAGGTGGATAGAGAGGGTGCTAGTCGGGTATTGAGGGGAAGGGCATTCCAGAGATGCGGGGCAGCCAGTGAGAAAGGTTTAAGGTGGGAGAGGGCTTTAGATACAAAGGGGGTAGAAAGAAGACATCCTTGACAAGACCGCAAGAGTCGGGATGGTGCATAGCGAGAAATTAGGGCTGAGATGTAAGGAGGGGCAGATGAGTGTAAAGCTTTAAAAGTGAGGAGGAGAATTGAGTGTGAGATGCGGGATTTGATCGGAAGCCAGGAGAGGGATTTTAGGAGGGGAGACGCGGAGACAGATTTATTTATTTATTTATAAAATATTTTACCAGGAAGTATTACATTGAGAGTTACCTCTCGTTTTCAAGTATGTCCTGGGTTTAGGAAAGAGTAGAGTGATTCTGGCAGCTGCGTTTAGTATAGATTGTAGGGGAGACAGGTGAGAGGCAGAGAGGCCAGACAGCAGGAGGTTGCAGTAATCGAGACGGGAGAGAATGAGGGCCTGAGTCAGAGTTTGAGCAGACGAGTAACAGAGTAATGGGCGTATCTTTGTGATATTGCAGAGGAAAAAGCGACAAGTTTTAGAAACTTTTTGAATGTGAGAGGAGAATGTGAGAGAGGAATCGAGTGTGACCCCTAAGCAGCGTGCTTGGGCTACTGGGTGAATGATCGTATTTCCAACAGTAATGTGGAAGGAGGTAGTAGGGCCAGGTTTGGGAGGAAGTATAAGGAGCTCTGTTTTTGCCATGTTAAGTTTCAGTCGGCGGATGGCCATCCAGGATGATATTACAGAGAGACATTCAGAAACTTTGGTCTGTATAGCAGGTTATTAACAGTTGTGATCCAAAGAGGATCAAAAGAATCCCCTCTAATATAGCACTCGATGCTGGATAGAAATGGGTGGATAACAATGATCCTACAGATAATTACTGTTAGGTCTATTGACCCTTTGGGAACCGAAGAGATCAAAAAATAAAAAAGTTTTATTAGTTCAAATACTCGTTAAAAACACACATATAAATTCATTCAAACATTAAAAAACCCAATATTGAAGTGGCTCTAAACAGACAGCTTTCACTGGGAAGTATGCCTATATATCATGGAATCAGGAACCTGCTGTCTTTAAACATCAATACCAGTTTAAAACGCAATGTTAACTGGAACAGTGGTACAATCCTGGCAAAATAAAAAGGGTTTTACTTTAAAGAATATTAAGTATCCAAATATACTTGTTCAAAGAGCTATTGCTCACTACTAGGTATGTAAATTATAGCATAGTAAATTATTTCTGCAGTAATTGGTTACAGGTCAACATTGCCTATATGTATACTTTGCCAGAAACACCTAGATCTCAATGCTCCTTCGATCGGTACTAGTGTACCAGAAGCAGAGACAAAAAAAACCAAGACCAAAACAGAGGAGTTTGAATCACAGCTTGATCACGGCAGATCAGAATCAGCACTGAAACTCCGTAATAGATACAAGTCTGACTCTTTCGGTGCACAGGATTGCGAGATGTCACCACTTCTGATGACGTCAGCTAGTGACGTGTATTCCTGACGATCGTTTCACGTGCCAACCACGCTTCTTCAGGGGGGGAGGAGTCATCCGGGGGGGAGAAGCGTGGTTGACATGCGAAACGATCGTCTATGAGGAATACAATGATCGAAGGAGCATTGAGATCTAGGTGTTTCTTGCAAAGTATAGCTCTTTGGAAAAGTATATTTGGATACTTAATACTCTATAAAGTAAAACCCTTTTTATTTTGCCAGGATTGTACCACTGTTCCAGTTAACATTGCTTTTAAACTGGTATTGATGGTTACAGACAGCAGGTTCCTGATTCCATGATATATAGGCATACTTCCCAGTGAAAGCTGTCTGTTTAGAGCCACTTCAATATGGGGTTTTTTAATGTTTGAATGAATTTATATGTGTGTATTTAACGAGTATTTGAACTAATTAAACTTTTTTATTTTTTGATCTCTTCGGTTCCCAAAGGGTCAATAGACCTAACAGTAATTATCTGTAGGATCATTGTTATCCATCCATTTCTATCCAGCATCGAGTGCTATATTAGAGGGGATTCTTTTGATCCTCTTTGGATCACAACTGTTAATAATATATTTTCTTGTCCCTTATAAGCACCTGCTTGTACTCAGTGTTATACTATACATACTAAAGGGATGAGCGGTCTCGTCCCCTTTATAGCTGTATAGCAGGTGTAAGGTCAGGGGTTGAAAGGTAAATTTGTGTGTCGTCAGCATAGAGGTGATATTTAAACCCAAAAGATGTGATTAGGTCACCTAGAGAGAGTGTGTAAAGAGAGAAGAGAAAGGGTCCCAGGTCAGAGCCCTGGGGTACCCCCACAGAGAGATCGATAGAGTAGGAGGAGGTGTTAGCAAAAGAGACACTGAAAGTACGATGGGAGAGGTAAGAGGAGATCCAGGATAGAGCTTTGATCCGAATACCAAGAGTATGGAGAATGTGGAGGAGAAGAGGTTGGTCCACAGTGTCAAATGCTGCAAAGAGGTCGAGTAATATGAGCAGAGTGTAATGACCTCTGTCTTTGGCAGCATGGAGGTCGTCGGTTATTTTAGTGAGGGCTGTTTCAGTAGAGTGAGCAGTGCGGAAGCCAGATTGTAGAGGGTCTAGAAGAGAATAGGTGTTGAGAAAGTGTAGCAATCGAGAGAATACAAGACGTTGAAGGAGTTTGGAGGCAAAAGGCAGGAGGGAGACGGGTCGATAGTTAGAAATACAGGTAGGGTCAAGCTTGCTGTTTTTGAGCAATGGTATCACGGTTGCATGTTTGAAAGAGGATGGAAAAGTACCAGAGTAGAGGGAAGAGTTAAAGATCTGTGTGAGCATAGGGATTATAGAAGGAGCAAGAGGTTTTACGAGATGGGATGGAATGGGATCAAGAGGGCAGGTGGTAGAGGGAGAAGAGGAGATCAGCAGTGACACATCCTCCTCCGAGATAGCAGAAAAAGAGTCCAGAAAGGCAGGAGGAGAGTTAGGAAGCGGTGTGGGATGGGAGGAGGCAACAGATGGGATGTTCTGACGTATGGATTCCACCTTTTTCTTAAACAAGTCAGCAAAGTCCTGAGGTGAGATGGAGGAAGAAGAGGAGGCAGCCGAGGGTGGTCTGAGTAGAGAGTCAAAGACAGAAAAGAGTCGACGTGGGTTAGACTTGTTTGTGTTGATTAGTGATGAAAAGTAGGTTTGTTTAGCCTCAGAGAGGGCAGAGTTGAAACAGGACAGCATAAATTTGTAGTGAAGGAAGTCTGCGAGCATATGAGATTTCCTCCAGAGGCGTTCAGAGGAGCGAGTAGAGGAACGCAGCATGCGTGTGTGGGAGTTTAGCCAGGGTCAGTGGTTAGAAGGGCGAGGACGGCAGAGAGAAAGCGGGGCATGTAGGTCAAGAGAGGAGGATAAGGCAGAGTTGTAGTTCCTGACCAGGTTGTCAGGATCTGAAGTAGAACTGAGAGAGGAGAGGGAGAGCGTAAAGTGGAATCAAAAGCTGGTAGGTTAATAGAGCGCAGGTTTCTGCAAAAACGAGGGCTAGATGGAGATGGAGAGGGGAAGAAGCATGATAGAGAAAATGAAATGAGGTGATGGTCAGAGAGAGGAAAAGGAGAAATGGAGAAATCGGTGAGAGAAAAGTTTTTAGTGAAAACCAGGTCTAGGTAGTGGACATCTTTGTGGGTGCTAGCTTCAGTCCACTGTTGCAGGCCAAAAGAAGAGGTTAGAGAGAGAAATGCGGGAGCCCCAAGGAAGAGAGGGGTCATCAATGTGGCAGTTGAAGTCCCCAAGGAGAAGAACATTGGAGTCTGAGGAGAGAAAGAAAGAGAGCCAGGATTCAAAGTGAGAGAGAAAGGCAGAGGGGGGATGAGTAGAGGTAGGTGGGCGATAGATGACCGCCACGTGGACTGGGAGAGGCGAGAAGATCTGGACTGTGTGAACCTCAAAGTAGGGAAAAGAGAGAGGGGGAATAGGAAGAGTTTGGTAACGGCAGAGAGAGGAGAGCATCCTGATGGCACCCCTGCCATCAGTGCGCGGAGTGTGGGAGAAGGAAAGGCCACCGTAGGAGAGGGCAGCTTCCAGAGCAGAGTCAGACTGAGTGAGCCAGGTCTCAGTTATAGCAAAGAGAAGCAGGGAGTGAGAGAGAAAGAAGTCATGCACAGAGAGGAACTTGTTAGAGAGGGAGCGAGCATTCCAAAGGGCACAGGAGAAAGGGAGAGAGGAGGGAGGATGGCAGGGGATGGGTATGAGGTGGGAGGGGTTAACACCAGAAGGAGTAGAAGTTGCATGTGGGAAGCGAGGACGAGAGCATGTAGAAATAAGGCAGGGACCAGGATTGCGAGTGATATCCCCAGAAGCAAGGAAGAGAAGCATGGAAAGAAAGACAATGTATGGGGATGATTTGTAGGGGTGTGTTTTAGTGCAGGGGATATACTGCTGCGGCCAAGTTTATTCGAGCATTTGCCCGTTCTTGGCCGCAGCAGTAGCCTGGCGCGCGCCCGAGGGTGACGGGTGCGCGCCGAAGCAGCGGAAGAGCGCCCTCCGATCGGGGCGCTCTCCCTACCGCTGCCGGGTCCGCCGGGTCCCCCGGAACCCCCTGCCGCCGTCCCGCGATCGCGGGACACCAGGGCTCCCTCGGGGAGCCCTGGACGCGCATGCAGGGGGCGCAGGCTCCCGAAGACGCGTGACTGCGCGTCTATGACGCGCGGCACGCCGAGGGGCGGCCACTAGCAAGCCGGGAAATCTCCCGGCTTGCGGTACCGGCCACACTTTAATAAAGTGTGTCGGTAGTGTAGCTGTGTGGTGATAGAGGGCGCAGGTAAGAAAGGAAGTGGGGAAGAGAGGAGAGATGGAGATATATGAATAGAGTTAGAGACATAAGGAGACTGGTGGAAGGAAGTGAATAATTTGAAAATAAGTACGGTTACAGCAAATATAAAAAGTAAAGGCGGCATCACAGCAATAGTTAAGTGTTGAGATGTGCAGTCTGGGATGATATCCTCCTTTCCAACGTAGATCAAATGCAGGAATAAGAAGCAGTAGGTGGTGTCCACTTTTCCAATTATTTTTGAACTTCCTTTTTAAACTTCATAACTACTTTAAACATTTCTACTTAAAAGCATTTCTGCTTAAGAGCATGGCTGCTGTCAGTTTACTTATATACTTTTACAAAGTCACCTGGCTGGCCCAACCAACTTAATTAGCACATGTGAGGGACGTTAATGCAAATGGTTTTTCTAAGATGGGTGTTGTCTTGCACAAGTGTGAAAGCTGAATTAAATTAAGACAGCAGGGGATGATTTGGAGACAGACAGACAATTTGTAATATGTTTTTACCTAAATAGAACCAAATAGACAGCAGGGGAGGATATCAGGACAGACAGACAATTTGAAATATGTTTTTACCTAAATAGAACTAAATAGACAGCTATGCAAATACAACTGTATGCTCATCTGCATGTCTTAGACAGGTCTGCAACCCCACCTTTCACCATTATCACCCAGCATACAGCACTTCCACTGCAGCAAGGGATTCTGGGAAATGACATGCAAATGAGCACTCAGTGCCACTTTTTGCTTCAAAAACCATTTTTAACATGGTTCCCAATAGGCTTAAGCTTGCTGCATGGTCACAGCTTTGAGCACAGCCAGGGTTAAGGTGCATACCCAGAAAACCACCCACAGACTGCTTTTTTTTTTTTTTTTTGTAGCCCGGGTGGTGAAAAAGTGATTCCACCTCAAAACCCGTGCTCAGGGTCCAGTGAGACCAGGTGCTCAAAACTTGTGACAAAGTCCGCTCCGGAGAGTAGGCCAGTCCGTGCCATAGACAGTCCTAGCCACTACTAGCCAGCACTCAGTCTTTGCTCTCCGGAGAGCCCGGGTGGTGAAAAAGTGATTCCACCTCAAAAACCGTGCTCAGGGTCCAGTGAGACCAGGTGCTCAAAACTTGTGACAAAGTCCGCTCTGGAGAGTAGGCCAGTCTGTGCCATAGACAGTCCTCTTCAGCCAAAGCCTGGGAGTCCTGCTGTTACATGACGTCTTCCTCCGAGGAGTCCGACGTCCTTCTCGTTCCCTCCCCGTGCAGTAGGCGCAGCAGGAGGGTCCAAGTCTTTAGGGTGTTCGGCTGATGCCTACTAACCCACCGCAATCTTCCCCCGAAGGGATGGCGACTACTAGCCAGCACTCAGTCTTTGCTCTCCGGAGAGAGGGGTGACAATAACCCAACACGAAACCGAAACAAAATCCATGGTGCGAGTGCTCCAGTGCTCTGTGTGATGCAGTGCAGGAGGTGCTCAGACGTACAAACACAAAAAGGTGTGCACGAGTGCACGCCCGGCCCCGTGCAAGGCCAGGCGGTGACAAAAATAATGGCTTGTCCCCTCAGCGGAAGGCAATAAGGGGGGCCAAGTGCGGGAAAAATAGGGGTCGGTGCAAAATCATCAGTGCATGGTGCTCAGTGCTCTTTAAGTGACAGTTGCAATGCAACCAACAACTGTCACAACCACCCAAAAGTGCAGCAAGTGAGACCCCCAGGTTGACCACTCCTGGGGTGCATGATTAAAAATGCCCGGGCTACTTTGCATCCGCCTTCAAGGCCATGACCAGAGGACCAAGTGCAGCAGAGTGGGTCTATCCTTCACAGGACAGACCCTACACTTGATCTTAGCCAAAAGGCCGAGAAGCGATAAAAAAAAAAAAAGCTTGCTGCATGGTCCAGTTAACCAGCCCCACACTGATGAGACCCATTAAGGTCGAAACAGCTGTCTGTGGGTGGTTTTCTGGGTATGCACCTTAACCCTGGCTGTGCTCAAAGCTGTGACCATGCAGCAAGCTTAAGCCTATAGGGAACCATGTTAAAAATGGTTTTTGAAGCAAAAAGTGGCACTGAGTGCTCATTTGCATGTCATTTCCCAGAATCCCTTGCTGCAGTGGAAGTGCTGTATGCTGGGTGATAATGGTGAAAGGTGGGGTTGCAGACCTGCCTAAGACATGCAGATGAGCATACAGATGTATTTGCATATTTGCTTTCCTGTGGAGAGTTTTTGTCACTTTTTTTACTCACCATAACTTAACNNNCTCAGTATTATGGTATATATATGATATAGATATATAATATATTATATATATATAGTTATATAATATATATAATATATATATAGTATATATTATATATAACCAGGTTGGTGACGTGCACTGCCGCTGTGGTGTGTCTACACTGAGTCCTGGGCATTCGCTGCGATTCACTAGCTTGCATTTTTCAAGGGCTGGCAAACTATCCTAGCAGGAGCACAGCGTATTGGAACGCACGATTGGACTCCGTCGTCCTGGCGCCAACTTGGTAGCAGGAGATAGTGGTGGCTACAAGCTGTGGCAGATATTCCTTGCCTACCTGGGACCTCTCTCACCCCCGCAGATACTACACACAGAGATTTCTCTCCCATGGTGGTTGCCTTTTTTAATCCTGTAAGTGCATTTCCTGGGCCTGCATTTTAATTTAAATGGAAAGGGGTACGCTTGTAAAGAGGGTACAGTGCTAGGGAGGACTTGGCTGATGGTTTGGTGTTGTTATGAGTATATAGTACTATCTATATATATATATATATATATATAAGATCTATATATAGATATATATATATAACAACCAAAAGGCATCAGCCAGCACTCCAATCAACAAATGTAAGTCAAGTGGACCCTGGGCTCACAGAATCACGAAATAGAACGACGTGATAAGCCTCAAGAAAAGTGCAAAAAGACAGAAGATCAAACTCGAGATTAGTCCAAAATACGACATGTTTTAGCAGTTACAAAACAGCACACTATAACCCAACGTTTCGCTGTCCTAGGCAGGACCTTCCTCAGGGGGTGCTACCAGACAAGACACCCAGAGAAACTATATAGCCCCATAGTTCAACCATGTGAGGACAATTAAGGCAGCTAATTGTACAACCCTGGAGCTCCACGAGTGCAATCAGTGTATTGAGGAGTAGTACGGCGGCCATCTTGGAAATCAGGAGACAGAGCAAGTTGCTATGCTACATGGGCAGGATGAGTACAGGCTCCCCCGGTGGACAAAAAAACTAGCGTCCAATGTTGCTAGGAAACTCATGTGTGGCGTCATAAAGTCTGGGAAGTCACTCAAAGTAAAGTTGAGCATGTGCAAGGCTCTGTGACAGCACCAGAGTGTCACAGCCGATCTGGTAACCCCATTCAGTTCATTGCACTCAGTTCCCTCCGCCCGCGCCCTCCTTTAGCATCCCCCTTCCATAGTCCCATTATTACACTGATTCAGTGAGTACCGGAATTTTTTCCCCACCCACGCCCCTCGATAACTCAATCTATCACCATAAGGTTTACCCTGTTTTCTGGCAACTATAATACCAACCCAATGTTCCAGCAGTTCGAGGGTGAACTTTTCGCTAGAGGCACATGTGCGCGCCTCTGTTTGATTTTTCCCCCGGCGTAGGGTTCAAGGGCTGATTCGGCCCCGTTTAAGGTAACCATTTAGGCCGATTTCAAGTGCCTTTGGACGGCGTTACGAGCACCCGAAACACTGCATATTAAATTTAGGCAATTGTTAACATGTGCATCATTTGGGTTTAGCTTCCAGTTTATCTTGACCATATGCCAGCTAACTTCGCTTCACACAATTGGGGAACCTACTTATCTAATTCGTTCAAAGTTGACGGCAATGAAACCCCCTCTTATATTGTTACTCCTGCAGCTTCTAGCCTTTGGACATGAAGACGACAAAGGTACCTTACCCAGAACAATACCCATTTTTACAAAGATGGCTCACAATCCCCCCCCACAAAACACATCCTAATTGACAATCCTTCCATTTCAGTCTCTCGGCGGACCCCATGGTGCTTCAGTTCACTCGTAAAACAAACTTCATCGCTGTCAGTGATTTGTTCACAGCTTTTTTGTACCCCACAGCAATTTTCAGCCCCTGTATCCTTTCCCACCGCGGTTTGGCTAAGCCATGCTGCATTCGCATGATGGGCATGCATCCGTTTGCATGCTGTTTTGCCTTAACCGCTCATCCGCCCTCGCGTCTATTTTTTTTCCCCCCTTTACTTACCCCACCTTTCTTGTATTCGCTTTACTCGTTGACCGGGTTTTCGCAGTTCTGACACCCCCTCATTTCTATTTACCTTCCGCTCTCTTGTCACTAGATGGTAATGCCTTCCTGATGGAGAGCTCTGTGCACAGCTGTTCATTAGCCCCGCCCATCACCATTCCAATCTTTTTTACCGTGTGGTTTCTCTACCGTTAAACTCCTATGATCATTCCCTTACCACCAGGGCAACATGGACTAAACTGTATTTGGCCCCCCCTCCGGTACTTCTCATTCTTTTATTTTCCGACTCGATTTTCACTACTCACAGCGGGCCCATGTGGGTGATCCCACTCTACTTTTAAGGTGCGGTGCCACTGTGTGACGGCTCTGACCGTGGCCGGTGTACACAAATGTCATGGCTGTATAAACTGTCAACACATGATATTGGGGAAAAGCTTTGTCCATCCACACAGTGGAAAAGCCATTAAAATAAAGGATTACATGAACTGTGAGAGTAAATTCGTTGTATACATCATCGGGTGTCCATGTGACCTGTATTATATTGGTAAAACCACACGTATGTTGAAGGAGCGTATGAGCTTGCACCGCTCCTCCATCAGGAAGGCATTACTTGACAGTACGAATAATGAGGATCTCAAACTGCAACCGGTAGCGAGACATTTTAAAGATCACAAGCATAGCTTGGCAACGCTACGATGCATGCCCATCATGCAAGCACATGCTGGCCCCCGTGGAGGAGACAGGGGCAAATTGCTGTTACAACTTGAAACTCGCATGATTTTTGAACTGAACACAATGGCTCCGCGAGGACTAAATGAAGATTTCAAATTAGGATGTTTTTTGTGATTGCATCTTTTGAATTATTGTTCTGTGTCCTTTTCTCTTCATTAATGCATAGAAGCTCATAATTAGGTTTCCATTGCCGGGACTTTGCATTATTGTTCCCCAATGGTGCAGTACTGAATATTAATATTTAACCAGTATGCCATTTACAATTGCCTAATTTATATGCATGTTTTTGCTCTACCTCCTCCTTTCCCTTGTTATCCTTCCCTCCCCTTGCCCTCCCTCCCCTTGCCATCTAAACAGTCACCCTCAACTCTGGAAATTGTTTTTATTCCCCTTATGTGTTGATTCACTTGTTCCTTCACTGTCATTTTCTTTAGGGAGCTGCCACACTGATGCAATTGACACTGAATGGGGTACCAGATCGGCGTGACACTCTGGTGCTGTCACAGAGCCTTGCACATGCTCAACTTTACTTTGAGCTGACTTCCCAGGACTTTATGACGCCACACATGCGTTTCCTAGCAACATTGGACGCTAGGATTTTTTTTGTCCACCGGGGGAGCCTGTACTCATCTGCCCATGTGAGATAGCATACATTGCTCTGTCTCCTGATTTCCAAGATGGCCGCCGTACTACCTCATACACTGATTGCACTCGTGGAGCTCCAGGATTGTACAATTAGCTGCCTCTAATTGTCCTCACATGGTGAACTATGGGGTATATATGTTCTCTGGGTGTCATTGTCTGGTAGCACCCCCCTGAGGAAGGTCCTGCCTAGGACCGAAACGTTGGGTTTATAGTGTGCTGTTTTGTAACTGCTAATACATGTCTTTTTGCTTTATCTGAGTGTTGCTGCTTTTGTGCCTTTTCTTATGGGAAGACAGGGTTTCTATATATATATATATATATATATATATATATATATAATTTTCCAATGGCCTGTGTCTGTTGTGGCACTCCTTGTGACCACCCCAGATCGAATTTCAGATGGGGGACAACAGGCAGACCACTGTGATCTAGAAGAGGGGTGAAGAAGAATTGTCAGGAGGGAGACTCCAGGATCGGGTAGGACCTCGGTGGCCGGAACAGCGGGGAGCAGGCAAGACTCATCAGGGTCACAGGCAGATAGTGTGGTCGGGGTCACAGGTGAGGTCGGAGGTAGATGGCGTGGTCGGGATTACAGGCAGAGTTCAGAGGCAGGCGGCAGATAGTGTGGTTGGGGTCACAGACAGAGGTCAGCATGCAGGAAGGCAGGAACATGGCAGGGGAGCAGGAACAGAACTGGGACTCGGGAAGAGGGCTGGGACTTGAGAACAGGACTGGGACTAGAGAACAGGACTGGGACTAGAGAACAGGACTGGGACTGGCAAACAGGAAAAAGACAAGGACAAGCCAGTAAATAGGCAAGGGCCTTTAATATGGAATCAGGACAAAACATAAAACAGGTCAGGTCAGAAGCAGGAGTCAGGATCACAAAACAAAGGCAAGGAGGTACAGGAAACTATAAAGCAGGCAGAGACAGAAGACAGGAGCACCCAAGAGGAGACAAACAG